>JARHVA010006928.1:80000-147500 GCA_037957365.1 Torreya grandis | reverse complement strand
TTATGGCTTTTATTTTACCACAGTCCTAAAGACCTATAAAGAAGTTTATTTTTAAAATAAATTTATTGATTAAAAAATCTTTTGATATCAGTCTCAACAAAAAGATGAGACCACCAAAATATTATCACCACATTTATGCAGAAGTAATGATTCAAGCTTAACGCCATTGACAATGTCTTTATGTATAATCTCTATTTTATGTGCAATAATCTATCAAAATTAAAAAATAGTTAAAACCCATAAGTTATTCTTACATAAAACCTAAGGTGTAAGCTCAAACAAACCAATAAAAAAAATAGACTAAAACTCTGAAAAACATAAATTTCTTCCCTCTGAATAAATAAAATTTTAGACAGGAAAAAAATAGAAACAAGATAATGAATCCATCTGACTTAAAGTTGGAACCAATTTTGTAAAATTAAATACAAGCATAGCACTAAGAGGAAGGAATAGAGGAAACATGAATGACTCCAAGAATTCATACTCGTAAATAGAAACAAAAACCAACTAAAAATAATGTTTGCACATTGACTTTTATAATAATAAGAGTTGTGCTAAAAGTTAGAGGGTGAAATCATGGCATAGCTTCCCTTCCCTATGTACATTCAAGAGAGTGAGGTGGTGAATGAATTTTGGTAGGCTAAGAAATGTTTTTATAAAATAATTTATTATTTTATTAGGTAAAATAGATCTAATGGATGAGATCCATTAGATCAAATTGATGGGACTTGAATTCCCATTAAACCTTGGATTTAAAGGTGAAATATTTTATTTAATTTTTATTTTGGATTTTAGTGACTTCTTGTGGCATAATAAATTATTAATGCCTTAAGTTTTTGTCATGTAACATTTAGATATTATATATTAATTATTATTTATAGTATAATTTTTATAAATAATCAAAATAATCCATAGGAAATCATAGCGGATCCACTTTTTATTTTGAACATTTCTCCCTCCGACCACATAACATAATTATACAAACGACCCCGAAGAGTTATTTACTTACCATACTAAGGAATAGAAATGGAAACTTTTAGTGAAGTGGGTTTGTGAATTTGAGAATTTTGTTATGTAATTTTTATTTTTATAATTATATATATTAAAAAAATCAACATTTTAGCCTTCCCTAGCTTACTTATTTATTGTTATTTTTTAGTGCTACATTTTGGTATTTAAGCCCAAGTTATAACACTAAGTGATTTGGAATTAATTATGTTTTTTTGGTCTTTTTAATTATTTTTAATCGTTCCCCATTTTTTTATAATGGATCGTGAGGCCAAAATGTTATCCACAAGGTGGTTGGGATATAGACCACATAATAACTAGTGGTTGACTTTAGTGGGCCACAATTTAGGGAGATAAATCCAAAGATATAATTGGATCATCACAATCTACATTTATTACCAAAACATAATCCATAAGATTCACTCAAATATTTAATCCCTTAATTTTTTTAGGCTCTCTAGCATATCATTGAGGTTGTATAAGAGAGCTTTTCCCCTCTAGTTGAGGGAATTAGTGACTATGCTACTTAATCTCAAATTGAGGTTTAAGGATTAATTCATCACAAAGAGGGTTATTTTAGTCACTCTAGAGATATGGTATCCATAATACCTAGGTGGTATAGTGTCATAAGGATGAGAGTCATCTTGAGATGGATGTTGTAGATCAAGGTCTCTTAGTTTCGACCATCATTGGTCATGATCACCCAAATATCATCAATGGGGGTTGATATCCCTGCAAGGAAATAATCATAGGTATAATTTTTATTATAATTTAAGACATTAAATGAGAGCCATGGAATACCACATTCATGAGTTCAATAGATTACAATGTCCTACTTTTTATAGCTAGATTTAATGTGTATAAGTATAGTCCTAGTTGTGGAATGGTACTAGATTATTTAACACATGTGGATACTCATAGAACATTAAATCCCAAATAGTTAATCATTTTTTGAGAGGAAAAATATTATTTTAGTGGGATAATGATGATTTTAATAAATATTTAGAACTAGAGACCCTCACATAGGAGTAGTTTTGATGTTAGTTTAAGGACCAGTATCTCAATAGACACTTCTAACATTGCATAATCAAATATTTACATTCCATTTAATATTTTAGAGGTATTAATATAGAATATGAGGCTATATTATTTTATATCCTCCCATATTTTTATTTTTCATAGGATGAGGATATTTTAGTGACTCATTTCATTAATGACCCTAATTCTGAGCTAGGTGGTGTTATTTTCCTCCTTGGCTAGAGGGCCCTTCATGTCATGGTTGAGAGGGAATTGATTACACAATATAACATCGGTAGGATCCAATATTATTTTGGTCATTTAATAGGATCTAATTATGAACAATAGAGTATGAAGGAAACCATCAATTCCTAATATTTTCCTAGATAACCACAACCCCAATAACAAGGATAACAATAGGACCAACTATAGGGCCCACAACAAGGCCAACAATAGGACCACTAAAGATAGGGAAAGATACATGCCCTATATAGTTTTCAAAATAACCATGAGAAGACACAATAGGGGAAATTATATGCCCAGGGATGGGCTTAGGGACCTCACCAATAGAGGCAAGGTGGGGTACCTACTTAGACTTAGTATTTTTAGAAAGGGTGTGTTGTACATATAGAAAGAGACATGTTAATTTTACATACTCAAATTCATAGGGTTACTTTTATAAAACCAAAAAGGAATTATGGGAAATGTAGCTAAGAATTTGGATGGATAGGTTTAATGGGTTGATCATATAGACCTAGATGACTTTGTTTGATTGGTTGGGTTGCCCTTTTTAGGATTATTAACTATTCATAATAAACGGTGATCAATTACTACCTTTATTATTCTAGTTATTTTTAATGTTATTTTAAATTATAAAATATTTTATAAATAAGGGAATTATAATTACAATATTCATAAAGGACTAGGTAGTGTACCTCATAGTCAATATTATTTTCTTTAATTGGGTAGAAATTAGGTTGATTATTGTAGATATTTGACCAATTATATCAGGTTGATCTAATTTTGGAAATGTTATCCAAAAAGGTGAGAGAATGAGATGATATTAAACACAAATAATTAAATTCTAATCAAATATGTTGGTTGTATAACCAAGAGCTAATAAGTGGATTTTCCTAGTAATTCATGCCTCTATTAACCTAGTTTATTCGTTGAGGGACTCAAATTGAATTATTATAATATGTGGGAGTGGGGTAGAGTGAAATACTTTCAATAAAATATTGGAGTCGATATGAATTTTTATATATTCCACCTAAATTAGAGAAAATACTCTTTGGAAATCTCTTATCCTATGTAGATGCACTTATTTAGGAGCATCATCCAAGGAAATCTCCAATCTGATTTTTATTTTTTACATATTTTTGTGCATGGGATTATACCTAATATTTAATAAATGAGAGGGTAATAGATAAATAAACTAGAATATGTTGAAACAAAAGCAAAGAAATAAGTTTTTATGTAATTAAACACACAAAATTACCTTTTCTTTGTAAATTATATATTATTTTTTTATTACCTAATAATATGAAATATGAATTCAATAAAACTAGTCTTTTTATTTTATTTTGAATTTTAAATACATGCATAAAATAGAATAAAATACTAGAAATGCAAATGAATTATTTATTTATTTGTCTTTTCTGAATGTTTTTGTAGAAATGAAAATGATTAGTTCATTGAAGTGCAATAATGTAAATGCAGGCAAATGATTTCTCTTTTTTTTTTTTTTTTGAATAGAGAATCCAAAGGTCAAAATAGATTAATTGAATTTTTTTTATTTATGTATTTTTATATTCCTAATTGGTATAAATATAAAAACAAAAATTATTAGTTAAACATGTAAATATTAAAATCAAATTTAAATAGGGATAAGGATCCTATAATACTATGGATTGTTTTAAATATCTAATATAGGTTGATTAGTAGGAAAGCAAATCAATAATTTAACACATTAATTCCAATGTGCTTCTATAAATGAAAATAAGAATCAATATTAAACACTATGAATGAAAAAATCATAAGAAATCTACTTGGAAGAAATGACATGAAAACATGGGCTATTATGGGAAAATATTATATGGGTATAAAATAATAAATATCCAATTTTTAATTTCTCTAGAGGACTAAATAAGTAAATATTTTTTTACATCCCAAGGGATGAATAAATGGTAGTCATAAATATTTTCAAGTGTAGATGGAATTCACACAGGATATTTATTTTGAGGTGATAATTATTTATTCATAGATGTTTATATGGTTATGAGAAATAAATAGGGGTGATTCTAGGAAGAATCCCTTGTGCACAAGAATTATAAATGAAATATCATTTAAAAAAGAGTTAACACATACATAAAGGATTTGAATAAATGTAAATTACAAAATAAACATGAAGTCTATATAAGTTTGAATAAATGTAAATACAAAAATATACTTCAGGGATGAATTTATCAACTATAATGAAGCTTATGTGGAATAAAGAAGTAGGAGTGAAGATCAGGAAGAAATATTCTTGATATTTCTAAACTATTTTGACTTGGTATAGGGTAATCCAATTTATAATTTAAATAATTATTAAAATTCATGTGAAATAAATTCACATGAAAGATCTATTTATTTTTATTTTCTTTTAATTCAGTTAAAATTTTATAATTTATAATTTTAATCTATGAAAAACAATGGGAAAACTAAAACTCCAACCCATAAAGTGTGGATAAAAAATTAGAAGTATGTTATAGGTTATTAATCTTTAGTACATAGGTTATTGCCTCCATCGTAGATTCTCTATTTTATCAAAGGATGTTTATACCAATAATAAGGATGTATGATAATGAAATTGAAAGAAAAGTTTGAAGGGAAAATGCAATAATTTTTTGGTTGGATATTAGAAATTATATATTTTAGGCTATTCATTCATGATTTTTTTAATTTAAATATCAATGGGAAGATGAATATAATTCGACATAAGTGAAAATAGGATTTAATTGGAGTAATTGAGAATTTATTTGTTTATTGATAAGTCAATTGGATTAGTTTCTAGTTAACTAGGGAGAGATAATTAGAATCGAAGCATTAATTAGGAAAATTTTATAAAAATGCATGGTTTTATAGCTCAGTTTAGACTTCCAAATATGGTGATGAATCTAAAGATTTAAGAATAGTGATGGTTTCAAAAATGTTGTAACAATTAGGGAAACTACAATGGTAGTTATTTTGTGTTGCATGAAACTTGAAATATGGGAAGATCATAGCTCATTACATTTCCAACTTAACATTTGGGGAAATTCTAAAAATTATAAAAATGGAAAAATGGTAAGGGAAAGGATTTGAGCACATTTTTTAATCTTCTTACATCCTTATTAGATTTTATAAATGTTGTACCATGTAAATTTTTGGTGCATACATATTTCCCCATGGGATAAGCATCTTGTCATGAATTAGCTAAGGTAATTTACCCAAGAAGAGGCACACACCATTAAAGTGGAGGGTTAGTAAACTTGCATGTGCACTAATAAAATTTGTTGTGACACCTTGTCACCTAAAACCAATTATGGGAGTCAAGTGTAGTATATTTAAGATATCAAATATACACTATTTAATTGAAACACAAGACAAGATCATTAACCATATATATGGGGGATGAAAATACTACCTCTTTTAGCTAGTTGTGGGTCAAAAATAACATTTGGTGAAGGGATGTCAGTGTGAAAACATAAAATAAAATCCAAATGTAAAAGTAAACTATTTTTTTATGAATTTAATGGGGAAAAAAATATTACATACCATTGATGTTAGAAGATAGAACTACATAGTTTACCCCATCTTTATTTATTCCTTTAAAACTTTTCAATGCATCAAAGTACATGAAAATAAAGTATATAAGAAAAACTATGCTAAAAATTTAATTTTTAAATAGAATAAGAAAATTAAAAGTTATTATAAATAAAATTCATTTCAAATTTGGAAATCATTTAAACCTAACACACTTTCCAAATTTGATCTCTAACCCACCTTTCATCAAAGATCAAGAAAAGATAGGCATTGAGAGAGCACATAAATAGGAATACAATGGAACTAATGAAAATAGACATGGAAAAGGGATAGGTTAGTTTTTAGGATTGACCAACTTCAAATCAACCTACTTGTTCATGGGATTTCCCATAGCATTTTCATTATTCTCAATTTGGATGGCCATTTTGAATGCCAATCATAGGTTCATGGGAGCATTGTCCCACAAGTAATATGCATCTTTATTATCAAAGACATCATAGTATTTTATCAAGCACAATATATCATTATGAATTATATTCTCAGGTAGTCACATCATAGCTTTGTTGAACCATGTGCTGAAGTCTCACACAATCATTAGGGTTCTTTTTGATGTTTTCAAACTCAACTAAAAGGAACCTTTGATCAATTATTTTAGCATAGTGAATTTTTAAAACATTCTCCATTTCTTCCCAAAAATAAATGCATCAAAGGGGAAGAGAATTTAACCATTCATGAGTGTCTTCCTCCAGCATGTGCATAAACAAGGTAATACACACATCCTCATACTCAACCTCATAATATTCTATAATATTGTGAAAATATCTGAAGTAATGATCACCACTCACTCTATTTTTCCCTTGAAACTTTGGAAGACATTTCATTCATTTGGGACTTCACTAGGATAACCTTTCATGTCATCAAAAATTATAGGCCTAAATTTAGGAACGTGGAATGCAAGATGTTCATTTTCATCTAAGTCCCTATGCCTCATGATTGGTTCAATTGGAGGTTCAAGAATAATTGGAAAAGGTATTTGAGTGGGTGAATGAGGGGGACTTCTAGGATCAAAATTGTGAGTGAATTCATCTTGTTGAGAAAGAACTAGATAATAGATAGGACTATACATTTCAGAATAAAGAGAAGAGCTATGGAAGTCCTTAGTAATGGGAAGTTAAGCAAAAATTTCAAGATTTTCAAAATCTTGGTAGTTAGGACATTATTTATCATCTAAATCTTTCCCTTCAATAGGTCCCCAAATTTTTCTACCTATATTTATTAGATTTACTCAAAAATCCATTTAGGAGTTGTCAAATTCGATAAAGTTATAGTCAAAATGTTCATATTAAGAAGGTGATAAGGAAAATGTTATTTTTTATAGATTTTAGGTGAATTTTTGGTTTTGTTTTTTTTTGCATTTTTTATTTTATGGAATGGTGTATGAACCCATAGATGGGAATAAAAATAAAAACCATCGGTGTGGGGTGAAATTGCTAGTCTACATAGACTAGCAACTACAAAATAGCATCGATAGTTACAAAACCACTAAAATGGTTATGTGACCATAATTATACATATGCCACTAATTATACAAACACCATTACAATTACATACCTGGTAGTTATTAAAATACCAAGATGGTTTCATAACCATCCCTACATATAGTGGTAGTTTTGGCATATGATGGGTTGCAATTAATTTTGGAAGGCATGTAGTTATCATAAATTTAATTGGTGGATGAAGGGGACTTACATCAGGTGGATTCGAGCTTGAGAAAGATAGATTTATTTATCAATGATGATATTTCCTAGTCGGATAGAGTGGGGATATGACTATTTCTACATGTGGGAATGATTTCACTAGACATCATTATAGTGTGATTTTCTTACATACTAAGATACTTACTATAATACCTTATGTTTAACACATGAGATGAAACAATGGATTATCACACTATAAGACACATATTGTATCATGGGAATACCTATGATATGTCAAAAAAATCATTAAGGGAGGACACTAATAGTATAGATTCCCAAAGATGTGTAGCTTACTTTGGTGATAGGGAGGTACCCAATATGGGTGCCAAGAATAGAGTTCATTTGGGGAAGGTGGAGATGGAGGATATCCCTAGCATATGTAAATTCATCATTAGTGTGTTGTCCTCATAGCTAGTTGGGCATGGTGGATACTATACTATTGTAACCCTATTATGAGAGATATTAATCACCACATGCACCAATACATATGTGTTCAAAATGTTTTTGGAAAGACATAAAAATATTTTATACAAGATATCTTATCAAAGTGAAATTTATTTTAGCCATATAATACTAATGATGTGTTGGGTGTGTGATTTAATGATTCCTTATCAGAGTGGAATCAATATTATAGATGCAGGGGATATATGAGTATAAATATGGACTAATATGGCATGATTTATATATGTCTCTAGATTTTTGGGTACACTAATTACTAAATACATAATTACCCAAGGCCTATACTAAAATGGGTGGATTATAGGGTAACAAATAAATTACAATGATGTCTTTTGAGAAAACAAAGAAAGTTAAAGACACTCATGGTTAGATATAGATACAAATAGCATCCAAAGTCCTTTTTCATCTCAAATTTCACTACAATGCAAACCTCTCCATTCGACAGGTGGTCTACTAATGAAATATAGATTAGATATTATTGGATTCACTAACTATCATCATAGCTACTAACCTCAGGGACACTAATACTAAGATACAAGAGAGGATAATGAGGGGTAATAGATAATATAGTAAGAGGAGGGTGTCATAGGCTTATAGATTGGGAGAGGATGCCACCCAAAAATATAAAATAATTTAAAGATGAGGACATGTTCATTGATTGAGATGGGGTTCTTTCCATTAGTATGTATCCAAGGATGAAAGAGGATGAAATTCCTCAAATGAGGCTCAAGAATAGGTTCATATTAAAGGAGGATATGAAGATTAGAAGGAAGATAATATAATCTTAGATGAATATTCTGACATAGATTTATAGGAGAGGGGTCTATTTGAAATCATATTTTTCCCATTTTATTAGTTTTTTTATTTATAAAATATTATATCTAACTCATGTATGTGTTTAATAATTATTGTTTATATATTATACAAATGAGTAACAAAATATTGTTTTGTATATGTATGTCTTATCTTATTCCATGTATCCTTTAGCATTAACATAGATGAGCTCCTTGTTGACCTAGGGATACCTATGAGAATGGGTAGACATTATAATATTTTTCCCCTACATATCATAAGGCTCAAGAAATAGTTACATGAGGGTAGCATATTTCTACACTAGGGTCATAAGTTATAAATTTATGGGAATTTTTTTCTACAAGGAGAGGATGTGCATCCTCCAGTAGGAATATTGATGGGGGAGAGACCTCCCAGGATAGCCCCAGTTGCAAGAGACATAGGACTCAGAGTAGGAGATATCCACACTAGGAATAAATGGGTTTTTATAGGATTCATAGTATCCCATAGCATTCTTCCCCATGGACCTTCCACATGTGATAATTAGAATAAAGTTTAGGGGATCTACCTAGGTGTTGGTAATTTTTTTTTTTGTTTTTTATTATTATTTTGATATTTTTATCACACTTTCCATCTCATTGTGATGTCATTATAGTTATAACTTGATGTATATTTAAATATTTTGATATATACATAATATGATCAATTTTATTTTTCATCATTTTTAGTATTTGTTAAATTTTATAATATTTCCTTTTTAGCTAATGCACTACAAGTGGATAGAAATGTTTGAAATGTCTTGGACTTGATGTGGTAAATGTTAGGTAAATTTTTATGTAATTATATTTAATTTAAATTATGTTATATAATAATATAATTTTCTAAAAAACATAAATGTGTTAATAGTAATTTTAAAATAAACTATCAAGCTACTCCATTCATATGGAAAACAACACTCTATTTTGTAGTAGGGAGTGAAAGAAGGAACATGATACATGGAATGGTGAAGAGGAAAGTCAGTTTATTAAAATATAAAAATGGGTAAAATATATCTTAGACCTTAATACATAAAATATGATTCATCTTATTTATTTCCATTTATTTTTCTTTGCTACAAAGGGGCCTATTAAAAAAATGGATTATAGGCTTTGTCTAGACTTATATCAAAATACAGTCAACCATGACATATCAGTAAATGGGAAGTATATTTTTTTATCTTTAATTGTTAATAAAAACCCATATGTTAACCCCCATATGATTACAAGGAAAAAAGAGATCATCACTATAGGCTAAACATAGGTGAGAATACACATCTCCTCTCAATGCTAACCCCACATGATATGAGAGCTCAATATTGAAGGTTAGTAAAGGGAAAGAGATGTGGGATTTTTTTAATCATATTTTGGTATTATATTGGATTGGATTTTGCATTGTCACTTCATCATTATTTTTATTTTTTTACATGAAGATACTTACTCTCAGTCGTTAGCCCTATGCAATTAGTAAGATGCAATGGATTTTCATTGAATGATAAAGTGGGTGAGTAAGGTGATTTAGGTATAAAATTATATAGCTTTATCTTAGAGAGAACCAAAAGGGGATTTTTACATGAGGAAGCTTCCAAACTAGGTTATAGGCTAGAGTGTCTATGATGTTAGGAAATGTTTTGAGAAATAAGGTATGAAATACTGGTAAGGATACATAAATCTTCCACTCAATGTTGATTTCAAAAGCAATTTTTTTAAAAATAGGGGAAAATATAATAATGATAATGTGAAATAATTTATTTTCAATGATATGTTATCCAAGTGAACTTTTGGATAGATACTTTTCTAGAAAGAATAATTAAAATGTGTATACTACACAAATGATAATTTGAGGATACTAATGTAGTGAGGAAAATTTGGAAAAAATTTCAAGTGTAAAGGGTTAACAGACTCATCAAAATCCTTATCATATAATAATAATAATAATAATAATAATAATAATAATAATAATAATAATAATAATAATAATAATAATAATAATAATTGAAAGTCCCTATTTTAAAAATATTTTATTACCAAATAGAACCTAACTAATTGGATGTGAACTTTTGACCTTCACCCATTTTTTGGATAATTATATTATCTAGTCTTAGAACTAGGTCACCAACCTGAATAGAGAATTTTATAATATTATTATTATATTGATAAAACATGTACACTAAATAAGCCTAAATATTATGGAAAACCTTGATTTGGTTCTCACCTAATCCTTATTATGTGCGAAGATAAATTTGATACTCTTTTCCATCTAAGAGGCCCTACAAATAAATGCAAAGGCTTGAAAGTTATACTTATAAGGTTAAGATAATATCTACACCAAATACTAATAAATAGGGAATTCCCCTTGTGGTTAAGTGAATAATCATTACATAAGCCCATAAATATGGATATATAAAGATTCTAATCCCTCTTGTTATCTTTCATGGTCTTAACTAGTATGAAATTCAAGTTTTATTAGTCGATTTAGTTTGACCATTATCCTAAGGGTAATACAAGGAGGTAGTGTGGTGAGATATAGATAATTTATTACACTATTCATGTAATTCAATATTATCAAAAAGGTATTTATTATCATAAATATTATCTTATGGGACCTAAATCTATAAATCAACTTATTCATGATGAATTTTTCAATAATAGACTCATTAATTATGGTTTAAAAAATGGCCTCTGCCCACTAGTTGAAATGTTTAGTGGTCATAATAATGAATTGATGACCATCAAAAGAGTAATGTGAGATATTAGAAATTATATCAAGAAAAAAAGTATAAAAGGGCCAAAGAGTGATAATGGGATTGATATATTGAGTGGGAACATGAATTTTATGGGAGAACTCTTGGAATTTTATAAAATTTATAATATATTCCATAATATCATGCTCAAGTGTGTGCCAAAATTATCCCTTTTTATGGGTATTTTAGGTAGTTGCATGATCACCAAAGTGGCCACCACAAACACCACAATGACATTGAAATAAAACATTATTATAGTCTTCTTGATCTACACAATTAAGGATAATTCCATCAAACTATATTTGATATAAAATTATGTTGAGGATAATGTATTTATTTGTGATAATTTTGGAGGAAACCTTTGTTGATATTTTGACCCTCATGACAAATTTGGCTATCCAAGTAGTTAATAATCTCTAAAAACTATAGGGAGGTAGCAACTATCAATTTTTCATTGTAACAAATGATTTCATTGATGAATTCAGTGTCGATAATACCATTGTTATCCAAAGGGGGACCAACCAATAAAACATAAATAATATGTTTCTTAATATACTTCTTCTTAATGTAGGTTAACTCAAAATCACTTAATAGCATGATGAAATGAAAAACATTTTTGGTTAGGGTTATTTGAGTTAAAAATATAAGAATGGCCTTGTGTTTTATGATGAACCTATTTTCTTGACTAAGCATATAATTTCATAACAATTTTATAGGAAAGACTATATCTACACATTTCCTCTCTAAATCATTGTACCTTGTTTACTAATCAAGAAGGACTTGGATAATAAATTATATGTATATTTATCTACCATCATAATCCTTTTGATCTAACATGCAAGTAAGAGACACTTCAATTTCTCTTATGTAAAAGATAAGGGTTTGATCATACTTATACGGCATACTTGTTGGTCGAGACATAAGAAAATGTTTTACATACTTATATGCATTCTCATAGTCTTGGGTAAAGGGTAGACCACTATAATTATTAATAAAAATAATTTATGAGATGAACTACTTTTATGAGGTCAAGGATTAATCTTTGAATTACTCCTAGTTTCCCTAGGAATGAACTTATCCTTAATTTATCTATAGGGGGGACATCTCAATAATAGAATAAATTTTGGTATAATTAATATTAATCCCATATTTGGATATGATACACCCTATAAAATATTTTGACCTATGACACTAAAGACACATTTATTCGAACTAAGTGTGATATTATATTCAATTAAATATGTAATAATGATACATAGGACTTAAATATGACCAACACTTTTTTTGGCCTTTCCTAAAATATCATCTACATAAACCTTTATCATTATGTAAATGAGTGAGAGGATTTAATCCATTTGATTGAAATAACCGAAGGGTCAAATGTGTCAAAGTACAAAATTTGGTCAATCTCATCAATGTATTTTATTAATCATGAACATTATAAATATATAACAAATGTCCTATAAATATTATTATTAATAATAGGTTAGTTTTTATAAAAACTAAAAACCAACCTCCCTCAAATCTTTCTCTATATTATATTAGTACGTGGTTGTAACAATACACTGATAATACAAACTAATATGGGTGTATATTAATACCTTTATTTTCTCTCAAAAATAATATGATCACACTAAATAATCCTAATATTATATTTATTCATGCATGTTAGGATTAATTCGTAACATCCCCCACCTAGTTCTAACATTGGGAGAGAAACTTGAATGTCAGTTTCAGTAGATAATGCATTCGATTATAAACATGTGACTTTGAAAATCCTACCTTTTTGAAAATTATCTTTCAAGACTTATTTGAATTTCATAATTTAAAAAAATGATTTGACACAAAAAAACTAAATATGACTCTAGACTTGGACACTTTTAAAATAAGACTATGACTCTCCTTGAAAATGTGACCCAAAAAATGACTCATTTATAAAAAAACAACTTGACATACCAAAAATAAACTAATAAAACCTAATAAAAATTTCATAAAATAAAATACTAATCAAAATAGAATTATAACTCTAAAATGAAACTAGTCTTAAAAAAGAAACTAATAAAAACAAATCAAAATTTTAATAAAATATTATTAAATACCATGAAATACTTTAAAACATTAAAACAAACTCATAATCTAATAAAAACAAAATAATAATAAAACTAAACATAAAAATCACAATGACACCTAAGAACATATTATAAGATTAAAAACTAATATTAAAAAAACATGACTTACCAAATCAAAAAAAACAAAAATGACTCAAACCTAAAATATTAAATAACAATGAATTTAATATTAAAACTAAATATATAAAAATGTAAATACCATCTAATATTTAAAAACTCTACCTAACTCAAATAAAAAATGTAGACTTTCAATTTGAAAAATAAATACTATTAAAATAAAACCAACCTAAAAAGGATAAAACAAACTTAAATGTAATCTTTGAATCATAATTGAATATTTACAGGAAGCTATAGAGATGAGTGTTCTCATGTGAGGATAGAGTATTTGGTCCAATGCATTGAGGGAGATGAATCTATGGTAATTGATATGGTAAGGATGACAAGCTTGGGCTTGAGTTTAGTCAAGATAGAGTTGTTGTTGTGCATACAAGGAAGAGTAAAAACCTTGTGCTTATGAGTTAGATACCACTATAGAGAATAGGATGAGACTGAATGTCGCCTATTGAATGTTTCCCCCAGGTGGCTCAGTGAATGAATCAAGATAATATAAGGTTGAACGGTGGATTTCTTACGCTGAGGCTATGTTGGATCATGGTCACTGAGGTAGAAATCAATTTGATGATTTGAAGCAATCTAATGAAGTAAATTTTTCCATCTAAATCTATTCCATGCTAATCAAATCAATTCTAAGTTAGGTCTATGAGTCATTCTTCAAAATATTGATCTGATGCAAACTAGTACCAATAATATGATATTTACCTCATTGATTGTTCATTTGTATGGCACAACCAAATATGTCATTTCTATAGTTGTACAGTTCTATATAAACATCTGGTGTGTGTGTGTGTGTGTGTGTGTGTGTGTGTGTGTGTGTGTGTGTGTGTGTGTGTGTGTGTGTGTGTGTGTGTGTGTGTGTGTGTGTGTGTGTGTCTTCTTCTTTTTTTATGATATATATCATTTTTTTTACTTTTTGAATTTTTAGAATGCACATAAGGAATATTAATCGATGGACAAATTATGAAAAGAATGAGTAGGGTGGAATCAAAAAATAAAATTCATATGGGTGGTGTAACCAACAAATGTGCACATGGTTAGCACTGTAATTCATTAATAGGTGCAAGTAGGGGTGAATGGACTACAATGGATTTTGCATATGGTTTACACTTCATAACTATTAATCTAATTTGATACATAAAAAAAGCAAATGTTGTACATAGAGGTCCATGGATGCCTACTCTGATACCACTAATAGGATTTAATCCATTTGAATGAAAGAGCCAAAGGCTCAAATGTGTAGAAACACAAAATTTGGTCAATTTCATAAACATATTTTATTAATCATGAACATTACAAATATATAGCAAATGTCCTATAACTATTCTTCTCAATAATATGTTAGTTGTTCTAACAACTAACAACCAACCTCCCTCAAATCTCTCTCTGTCCTATATTAGTGTGTGGCTGTAATAATGCACTAATAATACAAACTAATATAGGTGTATATTAACACCTTTATTTTCTCTCAATAATAATATGATCACACTAAATAATCCTAATATTATATTTATTTGCACATGTTATGACTAATTCCTAATAATGAGGTCATGAAAAATGTGAGTCATGGCCATTTTATTAGTTACTCTGGCATTTTTGATGCAAAAGGGCATGAAAACTTAACATAAAATCCCCCACGCTATGGTGAAGGAGGTCTTAATTTGATCTTCTTTATAAATTTGAATTTGGTTATACACTAAAATTCCATCCATTGAAGATAAGGGCTCATTCCCATCTATGCCATCCATTGTGTGTGTGTGTGTGTGTGTGTGTGTGTGTGTGTGTGTGTGTGTGTGTGTGTGTGTGTGTGTGTGTGTGTGTGTGTGTGTGTGTGTGTGTGTGTGTGTGTGTGTGTGTGTGTGTGTGTGTGTGTGTGTGTGTGTGTGTGTGTGTGTGTGTGAAATAAAATCCATATTTAGGACATGCTTTATTGATATATCATAAATTGTTACATATCCTTATCTTTCATTTCTTTGTGGAAATGAGGAAAATGTTGAAAAATCACATTGTTAGTCCATAGGTTTAATGAACCATGCATTGAGGATATTATTCACTTCCTCTTTCACCATTTACAATTTATTTTGATTTAAAGGCCTCAATTTCTATTTGATGCGTTTAGCATCAGGATTGGTCACTCGATTGTGCACGGTTACTTTGGAATCAATATGTGTCATGTTGGAGTAAGACAAGGAGAAATATTTTAGTAGTTTAGTGAGAATATTATTTTGATACTATACCTCTTCATGCGAGAGAAAATATATGATCTTAAGGATCTTGGGCTGATCTCTTGTGTTGATTTTGATTTCTAGTGTATTATATCAGAGATGCATTATGTATTTTATATTTTTAGGGGTAGGGGAGAAAAATAGTTTCATTATCTAATTAAAATAATTTATATTATTTCCCCAAAAATTTATAATGGTTATCTTTACACTATGAGTCATAAAGTTCAGATCCAAGGCAAGATTAAGGATGAAAACTAGTAAAAAGCCATTTTATATGATGTCTCTTATAGAAGCCATGATAAGATCATAAAATCTATAAAATTGCTTCATGATTCTTAGAAAATTATTTGGTGAGAGTTTTATTATATTTTTATACATGGGAAAAAAAATCTATAAATCCTTCAGATAAGTAGTTCAAGTCCCATAGACACCACAAATTAAGATTAGTATTTCTTTATGAGGAAATAATCATGAAGTGGAAGAATCCATTGAATAAGTGATTTTATTTTCCTATAAAGGTATGGTTTCTATGGAAATGAAACGAAAACATATAAATATTGTACACAACTTTATTATAGAGTTGAAGGTGTTCGAATTTAGTTTGATATTTTTCAAAAAGATTATTTTTTAACCAATCAAAAATATCTTTTGACCCTAAGTTTTTTAATGTCTAATATTATAAAAATCAGCAATCCTAAGAGTAAGGAATCATACTAATCACCATTATTATTTAAATCAAATTATAAATTAAATCTAAAAGACAAAATTGTTGCTTCTAGGGGAATTATAAATACCCATGTCCAAGTTCCTAAATGGCAATTTTCCCCATCGTAATAGATCATCCATTGATTTATTATAGGGAAAGATTATTATGCTCTTTAGTAGACATTTATTCACTCTAATATTTTTACTATGAAAATGTTGAGAATTTATGTCACTGAGTTGATATCCTACAAACCTAAAGGTTTATGTCAATTATAAGTCCCAACCCCATGTTGTTCAAAATAAAGAATGATAGGGTTTTCCTTTTCTAATATTTTGATAAATAATTTATTGATTTTATGGAGATAGATACCACTCTCATGAATTTTTATTCATCCTTTTCCATTGGGTTTTTTTGGTTTCAAAAAAATTATCTTTTAATTTCTTATCTAATGGGGTCTTTGAATTTTTTGAAACTATTTTAGAACCCATTCAGAAACTATGACATTTTATTTTTCTTCTATGAATGAGGTGGTTTAATCAATTTATTTATAAGGAAATGATAATTGATGCGGAGCCCAAAAAAAATCTTAGGATTGACATGATGTATATCAAATGGCTTAGGATCACCTCAAATAACAAAAACCTTTCCAAGATACAAAAAACTTATCTCTTAAAATAAGGTTGAAATAATTGCCTTCATTATATGAACCCATGGCCTTCCTTAGATTATATCATAGTTTATATACATGTTTATTACATAAAAATCAGTTAACACTACTCTGGATCCCAATAACATGAAACTGTGATCCCAATAGAATAAGACTTAAGGTTTTCATAACCTCAAATAATGTTTCTAGTAGATGAAGAACTAGTCTCAGCATAACCAAACCATTGGAGGAAATAAAAGGGGACTATAGTAATAATATCCCCATCATCACTCATGGTTCTTTTAACATTATTGTTATAAATACATACTTGAAAATATAAGGAATTATCTCTTCACCATATCAACATAAGAAGGTATTCATCTAAGATCAATTAAGTACCTAAAGTCCCTAATATTTTGTCCACATTTTACATATCTAGATTGATGTGATTTACTTGGACTTCAAAAGGTAGGTGATGCTATCCAAAAAACCAATATATAGGTCATTGAAAAACACTAGGTGATGGGTAGGAGAGTTATTCAATAAGTCCATGAATGAACTGTGTAAAAATGTATTTTAAGGTCTGAAATGAGATCATAATTACCAATGGGCTTGGGTGTTCCTCAAACTTAAATCTATAAGGTGTTATTTGAATCAAATTTTTATGGATGGTACTCCCTAGTGTGAGAAAAAACAATTGATTCTTTATCGACTTATAAATCTATCAAACTTATGAGCCAAATCTTTCCTTGAGGGTTAGGGAAAGGAGAGAAATCATGATTTTTAGAATTTGAATCATTTTCATCATGGGTTCCATCAAGTATTGGATAGATTTTGGGATTATTTTATGGTACAATAGTGTTTGATTATAGTTTGAAATTTCAAAAATAATATTTGTAGATGAGTATACTAAAAAAAATTGGTCTTACAATACCTGTTTGGGAAGATTGGCAGTTCTCATTGGGTATTCACAATGATATGTCAATAAATAACTATCACAAGTCCTTAGGGATTATTTTAATAAACTTATTATAATACTTGATAATATGAGTATCATGGCTAATAACTCAAAACCAAATAGTAATTATTGGGATCATAATCAATCAACCTTAAATTTTGGATCTTTTGATTGAAGCCTTGGTTAAAATTTTGATGTCAATTGTTATTTTGGTAATATTTATTTTTTTAAATTATTATATCTAATACTATGCATTAGATTTTTATTTTTTTCATTGGTATTGATTTTCTTGTGGTGGTGGGAAATTGAAATATGTAACATGGAAAATAGGTAAGTTATTGGGGTTTCTTTGATCCCCCTTCCCATAATTTTTATTTCTTTTGGTTTTGGTTATTCTTAAAAAAATTATTGTTATTTTAATCTAGAATACCATCAATGTTGGCATTACGATTATGGTTTAAACTTTGGGCCCTTGATTGTTGTGATTACTTTGATTTTTTATTTATATCCCTTAATGTTTTTATTATGAGTAATGTTTTTCCCATTGGGACCATAATTTATAAAAACACTATCCATGGCTACTTATTCTATCCTCAAAGAAATTTCCAATGCTTCTTCATAAGATCAATAAGGAAAACTTTTAACGTCTTCCCTAGTTTTGTGATTAAATGAATCATGGAAGAGGTTGCATTTCTCTCTATGATCCATACTAGGAGAACAAGTAGAAGAGTAGATTACTTATCTCCACCTCATGATAAAGTGGTAATAAAACTTATTAAAATATTTTTTATATTAATATGTTCTTGTATGCACAAGAGTAGAGAATTTTGCTCATGTAAAAGTCTTTAACAAATGTAGTTATGAGCTATTCAAAGGAATGAATAAATGATTAGAAAATATAATACTAAAAATATATGTAAATTAATCTAATAATTTATTGAAAAACAATTCAACTATTCCATCCCAAGGGAATATCTCTCTAATCTTAGTGGTGCAATCCTTACATTGGGCATTTGGGTCCCCATCTCCCTTGTATTTCGAAAGTTCAAGAAATGGGAAAGGTAAGATAAATCCTAAAATCATGTGATCAATAGGTTCTTTAAGGTATCCAACATAAGTTCTTATTATCTTTAAATATATAAAATATGAATTTGAGTAGACTAGAAGAGTGAGGTTTGGATAATCTATTGGAGATAAGCCTCCAAAGGCATACATTGTTATTTTTTGGGGAGGATAGTAAGCCAAAAAATAATTATAAAGATGTGTGGATTTTGATTATATATTAAAATATGGTGGTAAATAATTGAAATGGATCATGTCATTTGGTACATGTTTAGGCAAAGTGTATGTAGGGATAGTACTAGCAAACACATTGTTAGGTGGGACATAGTAGGGCAATGTACCAACAAGCATGTTGTTGTGACGAACTAAATAAGGTTGTGTGTTAGCAACCATATTTTATGGGTGATATATTAGGGATGGATGTTAATAATATTATAATTAGGACAAAAATAAAGTGGAGGCATCCTATAAGCTATGATACTAAGATAATTATAGGAGAGAAAACTTCCTAGACTTTGTTAAAATGAAAAAAAAATTGGAAGTAGATGGATTTGATTTAAATTAGGTTAATGTGTGGATAATGGAGTTTGGTTGGAAGGATAACCTATTTATTTATTAATGATTGACATAAATCCTTAATTTGATAGACGTATTTGAGAGGAAGGATGGTTTATTTCTAGGTCTTAAATGTGTCCCAACAAGGTGGAGATGAGATCATTCATATTAGTAGTAGGGGTTATTTTGGACATATCCCTTGAAAGAGGTTTATAAGGAAGGGGGTGATAACCTAATATGGATTTATTTATCTACAATCATTCATAAAAAGTCACATTAGGTTATTTGGTAGTGTTGGTAGGATTTTATATCACTATGTTTTTTTGTTAATTTTATTGACTTGACCAATGGTAGTGACATGAAATCTTGAAACATTAGAGAAATAGTGATGTTAATAACTATTTTTATCTATGTTTGAGAGGGTCATATCCCTTGTGTGATGGGCGTTTTCTAGGTTTTTGGTAATTTTAACCATAATCTATGAAAAGGCAGTAAAATTGGAAGAAAAGGGGAAGCTAGGAATAGGGAAAAAATGGAAATAAATGGAATGGATAATAGGAGATCTTTATTGATATAAACACAAAAATAACATTTAAATGACCCATATTAAATAGAGTGGGTTGGATAGTTCAATAACTGAAACCTATATCCATAGAAAGGGTGAGAAAGATATACTGGAAACATTAGAATGAAGATATCAATAGAGATATTTATAGATACAAAGTTATATGGAACACCTTTGTATTTCAATTTAGAAATGAATGAAAAATCTCTTTTTAATCCTTTTAGATAAGGTTTAATTTGACATCAAATGGTCCTGGTTTGGAATCTTACTCTCACATGGAAATCATAATTGAAGATAAAGGATAGATAGAAATTCACATGTAATCACAAAGTCATTTCATCAAACATATTGTGTGTGGCACAAAGTCTGTCCACCAAGATTTACAACATAATGGACTATATTATCAAGGTTTTTACACACAATAGAATGAATAATGAAGTATTAATTATTACCTTCAACTATGAACAACAAAACATATTTTACATTCAAAGAATATCTTTACTTTCATGGCATCAAATACTTTTCTTGTCTGCATTCTACATTCACAATTATGAAAAAGTTTAGATACAAACAAAGTTATAGTTATGTATTCTCATCCATATCTTACCTCGAGAAAAAGGGATCCCTTTTGAGCTAAGATGAAAGAACTAATTTACAATGGAAATCAACCTTTTTATAGTTTTTTCTCCTTATGTAGTTACATAACTACCTTCTAATCTTGACTTGACCCTAACCTAACTCAAATCACCCTTAGTTGGTACTTTTTGATGACTTTACAACTTGCATTTTATAACATTCAGTTAATTCTCCCTATAGTAATATTTATAACACTACATAAAAATAATTAATTCAAATATTTGATATGACTTAAGTTTATAAAGTCATTTTGTGTTTGGTTTGGATTTGAGTTTGAATTTGGAGTTTGAACTTGAGTCAACTATGGAAGCCATGAACTAACATCACTGAGATGGTCTTTACACTACTCATTCTTCTTTTCTCTATTGGACTCAGCTTTGTCCCACAACTATTGATTGACTCTATACTGAAGATTGTATCCAAGCCTTGATTCTCATTCTTATCAATCTTCATAGAATTTTGAGTCTATCTTTGAGTAATGAGACTTGGCATTTACCAAACATGCTACATTTGGCTTTAATATGATAATTTCAGCTCTAATTTGAGAAGAATTTCCCTTTTTCTTGGATATATATTGAATATATGTTCACATGTTGTACTAGTGATTTGAACATAGTCCATGACTGATATTTGACCATAATTCACCGTTACATCCCAAACTAAGTGCATTCTGTCCTCAATTCCATCTACACCATTTGGAATCTTTCGAAAACTATTCAACTCAGCTTGTTTTTTTTGTTGAGTTGAAAGGGCAGTGATTTGTTCCTACCAACTGCAAGAGCCCAGTCTACCCTGAAGGGATTTATGGTATCTAGATTTTCATATTGGTGGACTTATAACATATCGAGCTGCCATCTTGAAGTCAGGATCCCAAAGTTTATAAACATCAAGGCCCAGACTCAAAGCTAATGGCTCTCCTATTACCCTTTTCTCAGATCTACGAGCCCTAAAAATATCATAAAATACTTCAGTACTTTATACATGAACAACATACAGTGGCATGTTCACAAACCGTGCTAACTTGATAACTCTAGCAGTTGTCTCTCCTTCAAGCATTGGAGACCTGAAAAGTTCATAACCCTCAGGTGAAATTATACCAAATTTAATCATTTGATATTTTCCCCATGTTACTGCATCCGCAATAAAATTCCAAACTTATCCACATAATTGTGATTCAAACCACCTTGTCCTTGATCTGTGTCTTATTATTGTTGTTTCAAAGTATTTGATAGCAATCCATTTGTTTGGTATAAACCACTGATAAATTCGTTGCAGTAGACTCTCACTATGTCTACCTTTCCATCTAGGATGATTTCCCAACTGTACTCCCGATCTATCAGTTTGACATGTTCCATTGGTGCTGCAAGCTTATCTAGCATTTGCTCAATTTATGATCTCATGTGTTCCTGGTAACCTTTTAGTAAAATTAGTACAATCAACAAGACTATATCGTGCTCTTGACCAAAGTGAGTGAACTAGATAGACTTTCATTTGTAGATAGACTTTTTTCTTCGAGAGAAAGAAGAGATATCTACATGTGAACCCATTCAAAAATTCTTACAAGCTAACAATGTGAACCCGTTGAACCTCATCCAACCTGCCCATTTATGGTCAAGATATCTTGTAGAGCGCTTTGATAGTTCAGATAATTTGAGAGCATTCATTTAAAAGCCATTTTTTGCATAACCTGCAGTCATAGTATTCTACACATATTTTTGAGACACTGTCAAACAACCTGCGTGCCTTCTCTATTACATAATCTGCATATGTGTTTACCTTTTGTCCTTCCTGGCTTGTAGTGTGCACTCCTGATGCCATTCTCTCTTTATTAATCTTTGAAAAAAATATACATTTATTTGATGAGTGAGTCTCTACGATACAAGAAAGATGACTCCAATCTGATTCTCTCATATAACAGATAGCAAATCTTCATTTTATATCTTCTGCAAGGTACATATTTGGAAGGATGGTGTATTTGGAAGGATGGTGTGATAGGCGAATCACAAAACCAAACAAATATTTTTATCCCTTAGAACTAGGAGGTGGACATATTAAACACCACCTACGGTCAGCGAACTCTTGCATGTAAAATTGTGAATGTGGTTGATAAACATTACAATAGTTTTTCCTCTAACTGGATTATACTTTTGAGAGATGAACTGCGACACCAAGACCAAAAACCATGATATACATAAATCACTCAGACTACCTACAAAATGTTTTTAAACATCCACAACATTATAACCATATTCAGAATTTAGGGATAATGATTCCTTCATCAAATTCATCATAAGTCTTGTTTAGAAATTCTCGTGCTCTTTGACATCCAACAATTAGAGTTTATACTTTGCTTCTGAAATTGCATGACTGAAAAATTTTCAATAATATACAAATTCTTTTACGAGCGAATGTCAAGTTACGATTTGAAGGATCCTGAACCCGTTATTTACCAAACATTTTACATATTTTGTGGAGATCATACTTGGTAAAACATAACAACAATGGCTTGATGAAAATAATGAAGAAAATAAAAAACACACAACAGCAAATGGAATAATAAAATCTCAGGCAGATGGAATGCTACGGCATTTATAAATTTTAACTTTCTTGATGATTGATTGCATGATGTGTAAGACTTACAATATTCCTCATGATATAAAGGATCAACAAATTAAAAATAGAAAACTATTAAATAATTGACAACGCACTAATTGTGACTTACTAACTAAAATGATGCTCTACTACAAATATTAAATGCCAACTTTAAGCACTGCAATTATTTAATGAGTGGAGAAATTATAGATTCCAACCCTCCCCTTTAATTTCCACCATTATATATTACAATATCCAATACTTTTATATTTTGTTTCAAACTCTCAAAGTTATCCTTCACTAGTGCTTTCATGAAGATATCTACTAACTGATCTTCATATCTACAAAATGTTAATTTGATTTCACCATTAATTCTTAACTGATTGGTTAAACTAGAGACTTTAGTATGAAACTTATAAATAGACTCACTGTCATTCATTTGTAAAGTTTCAAATTCTCTTCTAAGCAATTGAGTTTAAGTAACTGTACCTTATTAGTGTCTCTGTAGGAATTTTGAAAGATCCCCCATGCTTCTTTTGCGTAATTTGTTGCTGCAATTCTCGAATATATGGCTTCTGCCATTGTCATCTCTATCAAATTTAATATTTTTGTATCCTTCCTCCTTTCCTTTAGCTAGGTATTCTGGACATTTGACAATGTATTATAGGCAGCTTGATCAGTCACACCTGTGAATCCACACACTCTTATAAATCATTTTCCACCATTATTGTCTTCATCTTCTTTGTCCAAACATCATAGTTTTGTCTGTTAAATACAGGCAGATGCTGCCAACTTTTTTCGTCTAATCCAGTCATGCTATGGATTTAGAATGTTTCTCTAGCTATAAACAACTGTATTTCTACATCTAGCTTTTCTCTCGGTTTGCTAACACCTTCCTTCCTTCCAATGGCACAGCACTCTAACTTCAAAGGTGATTTTTTTTCTTTTCTTGCTGTTGACTGCACTCTCCCACGCTAACCTTCTCTTTCTTCTAACCACTTTGCTAAGATTTCTTCCAATGTATACTTTCTTATACATTTTGTCTTATCTGGTTGATGTTTTTGGCAGCGGTAATCTAATTTGATCTCTTCTCACGATCTATGGTGTGACTATTGTGCTACTCTGATTGGTGTTGATGTGATGACAAGTGCAATCGGGCGCAATCCATTGGCCTTGATTTGCCAAACAAAATTCTCCATACGATGCCAAAATGATGGCCACGAGCATCGGCTCTTATTTGGCTTGTATATCTTTTTTTTCACTCTATCCTATCTGGTGATGCCTTTGCTGCCTCTAAAAATAGTGATCGTTTCTCGCAATCTGCTATGAGTGCTATGAACATTGGGCTGTCTTATTCCAACGTTCAGTGCTTTTTCCTCTATTTTGGTTGGATATGCACCATGATCTATCGGGTGAACAAACTGCACATGGACTGCGCCTTGCTCCAAACAGACTGAGCTGTTGCCTTCCAATGCTAGCTTTGACTGAGCTCGTTCCTAACACAGCTTGGCTGACTGATCGTTAGGCTCTGATACCAAACTGAAGAAAATAAAAAACACACAACAGTAAATGGAATAATAAAATCTCATGCAGATGAAATACTACTGCATTTATAAATTTTGATTTGCTTGATGCTTGATTGCATAATGTGAAAGACTTGCAATATTCCTCATGATATAGAGGATCAACAAATTAAAAATAAAAAACCATTAACTAACTGATAACCCACTAATTGCGACTTACTAATCGAAATAATGCCCTACTACAAATATTAAATGCCAACTTCAAGCAGTACAATTATTTAATCAGTGGAGAAATTACAAATTCCAACAAACAACACTATAGTCATCACATGTACCACTATAAGAAGATAGATTATTTAAAAACAACTGACATACAAAATCCATGCTAGCAATCCTAGCCACACCACTATGATATGAAAGTCTCAGTACAAAGAACTCAACCTGATCATCAGCATGGTGGGAAATAAGTGGTACACCTATCTAATAATGCATGCATTTGTCCTTGGGGATCTTATACCTACTATTATGAGTGGATTCCTCTAGCTAGCCCTGTTTTGGAGGGCCATTAGGCCATTCACATTTTGAAATTTCACATTGAATGCCTCTCTTTGAAACCCAGTTTTGAATATAATTAGCCTCTATAATACTGTCAGAACGAAGACCGTGATCAACTATAAAGCCTTCAAGTCCATTCACATAATCACAAGTCTTTGAGTTTTC
Source organism: Torreya grandis (assembly GCA_037957365.1). Classification (NCBI taxonomy): domain Eukaryota; kingdom Viridiplantae; phylum Streptophyta; class Pinopsida; order Cupressales; family Taxaceae; genus Torreya; species Torreya grandis. The sequence continues at coordinate 121,471 of JARHVA010006928.1, read as the reverse complement.
ACCAAGTTCATTACACTTCCATCGAGAAGAAAGTATGCACAATGTCATGCTATTTGCCTCACCTAACAGTCATATTTGCAATCACACTACTTTAAAAGACTATTGAAACCTATATATCTATTGACAAAGATTTTGAAGGTCTTTCTACATTGTAAAATGAATGTTGAAAACCTGAAATTGTAAAATGGGTTTGATAAATCCGGTTTAGACTAAATAAATTCTTGGAGTCATAAAAATGGCCTTGTTGGCTTTTAGAACCGATTTTTCATTACAAAGTGGGCCTTTAAAATATGCAAAGTATTAGACTCATCTGATAGATTTTTAGATATGATTTAGTCATGTAGGCTGCACTTCAAATGGATTGAACTTTAGAAATATTTCAAACCACTTTTGAAAGAAACCGAGGGCATTCAATGATGAAAAAGACTTGTTTGAATATTTGAGTGCCATCCATTTGGTAATGGTATGAGGGCTATGGAAAAGCCATTGCAACTTGTTTGAAATTTGTTGGAACTTCAACATAATGTAGAATTTTTAAGCGCCATCCATTTGGTAATGGTACGCTGGCTATGGAAAAGTTCAACTTGTTTGAAATTTTTTAGAGCTTCAACATAATGTAGGCTTTTTTGGGCTTTACAAATCTAAATACAACCATCGTTCAAGTCGTTTATAACTCTATAGTCTTTGTCAATGCTATTCCATCTTTCAATGCTAAATAGAACTTGGATAAATTTCTTTAGATGCAAATTTAAACTGATATTTGGTTACGAGATCTTCAATACTTGTTCTTACCATTGGTTATGCTTTTTCTTCACATTTTTTCTTCTCAAAAGTAGCAGTTAAGAGCCAATTGATGGTGCCTCTGACTGCCACACAAGAAACATTATTATCTTTTGATGGTTCAAACACAACAGATACCAATAATGATAGGGAACATGGCAACCTGATATCAGCTGATTCATGGAAACAAAGGCAAGATAAGGAAACAACATGCATGCAAAATATTCTAACAATATGTATGAAGATGTAGCTAAAGACCAGTCTTGTTTCTCACTTGAGTAAACTAATGGTATAAGAATTGAAATTGGGGATATTATAAATCTTGCTCCCATAACTGACTTCATCTCAAATGTTGAACCAAATGAATCTGAAACTTATCCAATGGATTTGGTTCCTATTACCAACTAAAAATATGTTCCATCTTGTCCACTTTTTGATCCCACAATCATTACCGAACCTGAGAATATAGACGGCTTTGTGGCTGTCCACCAATAAGAGTCCAATTCACTAGTTGTATCTGAGTCTGAAAATAATGCATTTTCTCTTCTTAAATCTTATTTTGAAACCAAAGTCATGTAAAAAAATATCTAAGAGTGGTGGGTTACTAGTATGCTAGAAATTGAAATTGGTGTCTTATTTCAGAGTGTGGATATGGATAACTTTATTGTTTCACCTATTTCAGAGTCAAACTTAGTGTATTTTTATATTAATTCACAGAGCGTGGAACCAAATTTAGAAGAGGAAAAATTTTCCATGGAAACAAATATAGATGTTTATAGTGATTCTGATTTCACCTCTCCTAAAATAATTTTAATACTAGAATCTACACTTACTATATAACTTGGCATCAACTAAATTCTTCTTTTTTTAATCCTTCTCATGTTTTGTTCAGGGAATTGGAACATAATAGAACTATTTAATCACTCTTTCCCAAATCAGACACAACTAGCAATCCATTTTTGCTAGAACCAACTTTTCAGCTTGATGATCATGACAGTGTTAGGATTAAATGATTTAGGTGTTTTAATTTTTAGGTGAAGATTTCCTTGTCCATTTGGCAATGGAATAGACAACTTTATGCTAAATATTTTTACTATCTTCTTGTTTGGAACACCTCCAATCGCTTGCAGGAGCGCACTTGGGAGTGTTGTCACAAATTATAAAAATTTCATGAAAATAATTGGTTCTGATTGTGGGATCACATTTCCTAGAAAAATTCAGTATAACTCTAGAATATTTGGTAACTAGTGCCTTATTACTGAGGAATCTTGAAAATAGTGTGTATCATATATTTACACACCCTGATCTGGCCAACTGATAGTCAATTCACCACTCTCAATCATATGATAAATTAACACGTATTATTGGACTATATCACCTACTTTCAGAAAAATATACATATATCGATCAGAACAACTAATAGTCAATTCATCACACTCAATCATATAAGAAATTAACACATGATGTTAGGCCAGATCATCTATTATAAAAATTTATACATGTTTGTTTGTTCACTTCAAAATATTCACAAAAATATTTTCCTGTCCATCTAATGCTTGAGGAACAAAAAATTATATCACCATATTATTTTTTATAACTATAAATGCCATATCTTTAATATGCTATCAAATATCCCATCTTGGAGACCCACTTGGCTAGAATACTTCAAGGCATTTTTCTGCATGTCATTGCAAACACTAAAAAGACTTTTTTTGTTTAACTTGGCATAGGATCAAAAATGTTGTTCTTATTTGTATTCAAAGTATATGTCTGAAGAAACACATATATGAACACTAAACCATTAAATAATTATTGTACACCTACTAAAAATGTGACCTTTTCATCCAATCTAAAGTAATGGTTGTCTTCATCTCCATGAAAATCATGGTATTGCCCACTAATATTTTCCAAGTAGAAAACATATCTATAAACATGTACAGGTAACAATAAAAACACATGGAGAGGGGAGGAAGAAAAAACAAGATGCTACATTTATTGAAAATAATGCACATAACAAAAGTAAAAATAGAAATAAAAAGCAAGCCAAAAGGGGAAGACAACTATTTAAAAGAGCAGAGGAAAGCAAAAAGACTATACGAAACCATTAACAGTGTAGGAGAAGTACTTACATTTTTTAAATAATGAATTTGACTCATGAGGCATAAATACATTCAGTAAAAGTGACAAAGAAAGTGGAATGAATATGAACTTACAGCTACCATGCATGATGAGATAATCATTAATGAATATGTAACTAGTGTATTCATGTTTTGAAATAGTATGATTGAAAGTTATCCATTATTATGTGAGCATTCTTGGGTAGTATTGGACTTATTCAATGTCTTATTGAATGGTTTGGAATGAATTTGTGTTATATATAGGATCCAAATTAGAGAGAAGTGTTTTGCATATCTCTTCCTAAGATGGAACAATAATATGAATAACTTTTGGAAAGAATTGAGTGTAGATATTATTTTCTAAATCACTTCCCATGACAGAGATAAATTTATCGTTGAATGAATTTTTTTCATCATATTCATCAATGTATTTTGACTTCTTAGTTTCCATTTCACTTTAAATTATTATTAGGCACCATTCCTATGGTTTTATCTTATCATCTTTTTTTATTTCAACCTTAGCATGATTATAATTTTCAATCTATGTAGTCTTGATTTCCTCAGATTTAGATCCTTTATAAAATTATTATTCAATGGAACATGAAAAAGAAAAAATAAGATAATCTTCACCTTTTACCATAGATTCTTCCATTTTGAAATAATAGGGATATTCTTTTTAATAGAAAACTAATTCAATCAGTTGTCCCTCAGATAACTCATTTTCTCCCAAGATTGTGAGGTTTAAGTAATCTTGTGAAACAGGCAAAACTATCTCTTATTTTCCAAGTGGGAAGCTAAATTCTTTTTATTTTTACTAATAAATCACTTGTTCTTAAAACTATTCACTTTATTTCATTGAAATAATCATAAAAGATAGGAAGCAATTTTTATTTTACTTTATTAAAGTTTCAACATCCTTTTTAAGAAATTTACTTACTAAAACTTTGTTTTGAATTTTGAGGGATCTTGATTATACATGTTCTACCACTTCTTCATGACTTTAAGTATTTTTAGCATGTTTTGAAATTTATTTCAACATCCCAAACATGAGTATGTCATATTTAATTTCAATAGCTTCCTATTGAACAACTTCTATGTCATTTAATTTACTCCTCATCAAGGTAAATATAATTTCTAGATGTACAAAGTCGACAAAGACATAGATTCAATTGTTGTTGATTCTCCTGATGAATCAATCTCAATAATTTATTGAATCTAGATATGAACTCTCTCATTTGTACTTTTTTCTTTTAAATTTGGAAGAAATGTAAAAATAATGCACAAATTTCAATATATTCAAAAACTTGTTCTTTAAGGAGTCCCACTATAAGAAAACACATTATTTGAAAATAACTAACATACAAAATTCATGCTAGCAATCCTAGCCACACCACTATGACATGAAAGTCTCAGTACAAAGAACTCAACCTAATCATCAACATGGTGGGAAATAAGTGATATGCCTATCTAATAATGCATGCATTTGTCCTTGGGGATCTTATACCTACTATTATGAGTGGTTTCCTCTAGCTAACCCTATCTTGGAGGACCATTAACCCAATCACATTTTGAAATTTCACATTGAATACCTCTCTTTGAAACCCAATTTTGAACACAATTAGCCTCTATAATACTGTCATAATGAAGACTGTGATCAACTATAAAGCCTTCAAGTCCATTCACGTAGTCAAAAGTCTTTGAGTTTTCACCAAGTTCATTACACTTCCATTGAGAAGAAAGTATGTACAATATCATGTTATTAGCCTTACCTAATAGTCATATTTGTAATCACACTACTTAAAAGACTATTGAAACCTATTTATCTATTGACCAAGATTTTGAAGGTCTTTCTACATTGTAAAATGAATGTTGAAAACCTGAAATTGTAAAATGGTTTTGATAAATCCGGTTTAGACTAAATAAATTCTTGGAGTCATAAAACTGGCCTTGTTGGCTTTTAGAACCAGTTTTTCATTAAAAAGTAGGCCTTTAAAATATGCAAAGTGTAAAACAAACTTGATAAATCCACATTAGACTCATTTGATAGATTTTTAGATATGATTTAGTCTTGTAGATTATATTTCAAATGAATTAAACTTTAGAAATATTTCAAACCACTTTTGAATGGAACCGAGGGCATTTAATGATGAAAAATACTTATTTGAATATTTGAGTGCCATCCATTTGATAATGGTATGAGGGCTATGGAAAAACCATTGAAACTTGTTTGCAATTTGTTAGGACTTCAACATAATGTAGAATTTTTAAGCACCATCCATTTGGTAATGGTACACTGGCTATGAAGAAGTTAAACTTATTTGAAATTTACTAGAACTTCAACATAATGTAGACTTTTTTGGGCTTTACAAATCTAAATACAACCATTGATCAAGTCATTTATAACTTTGTAGTCTTTGTCAATGTTATTCCACCTTTCAATGCTAAATAAAACTTGGATAAATTTCTTTAGATGCAAATTTAAACTGATACTTGGTTACGAGATCTTCAATACTTGTTCTTACCATTGGTTATGCTTTTTCTTCTCAAAAAGAGCAATTAAGAGCCAATTGATGGTGCCTCTTACTGCCACACAAGAAACATTATTATCTTTTGATGGTTCAAACACAACAGATATCAATCATGATAGGAAACATGGTAACCTGATATTAGTTGATTCATGGAAACAAAGGCAAGATAAGGAAACATACATGCATGTAAAATATTCTAACAATATGTATGAAGATGTAGCTAAAGACCAATCTTGTTTCTCACTTGAGTAAACTAATGGTATAAGAATTGAAATTGGGGATATTATAAATCTTGCTCCCATAACTGACTTTATCTCAAATGTTGAACCAAATGAATCTAAAACTTATCCAATGGATTTGGTTCCTATTACCAACTAAAAATATGTTCCATCTTGTCCACTTTTTGATCCCACAATCATTACCGAACCTGAGAATATATATGGCTTTGTGGTTGTCCACCAATAAGAGTCTAATTCACTAGTTGTATCTAACCCTGAAAATAATGCATTTTCTCTTCTTGAATCTTACTTTGAAACCAAAGTCGTGTAAAAAAATATCTAAGAGTGGTGGGTTACTAGTATGCTAGAAATTGAAATTGGTGTCTTATTTTAGAGTGTGGATATGGATAACTTTATTGTTTCACCTATTTCAGAGTCAAACTTAGTGTATGTTTATATTAATTCATAGAGTGTGGAACCAAATTTAGAAGAGGAAAAAAATTCCATGGAAACAAATATAGATTTTTATAGTGATTCGGATTACACCTCTCCTAAAATAATTGTAATACTAGAATCTACACCTCCTATATAACTTGGAATCAACTAAATTCTTATTTGTTTATTCCTTCTCATGTTTTGTTCAGGTAATTGGAACATAATAGAACTATTTAATCACTCTTTCCCAAATCAGACACAACTAACAATCCACTATTTCTAGAACCACCTTTTTAGCTTGACGATCATGACAATGTTAGGATTGAATGATTTAGTAGTTTTAATTTTTAGGTGAATATTTCCTTGTCCATTTGGCAATGGAATAGACAACTTTACACTAAATATTTTTACTATATTCTTATTTGAAACACCTCCAATCACTTGCAGGAGTGCAATTGGGAGTGTTGTCACAAATTATAAAATTTCATGAAAATAATTGGTTCTGACTGTGGGATCACATTTCTTAGCAAAATGTAGTATAACTCTAGAATATTTGGTAACTAGTTCCTTATTACTGAGGAATCTTGAAAATAGTGTGTAGCATATAGTTACACATTCTGATCCAGCCAACTGATAGTCAATTCACCACTCTCAATCGCATGATAAATTAACACGTATTATCAGGGTATATCACCTACTTTAAAAAAATTGTACATATATCGATCAAAAAAAATGATAGTCAATTCATCACACTCAATCATATAAGAAATTAACACATGATGTTAGGCCAAATCATCTATTATGAAAATTTATACATGTTTTTTTGTTCACTTGAAAATATTCACAAAAATATTTTCCTATCCATCTAATGCTTGAGGGGAAAAAAATATATCACCATATTATTTTTTATAACTGTAAATGCCATCTCTTTAATATGCTATCAAATATCTCATCTTGGAGACCCACTTGGGTAGAATACTTCAAGGCATTTTTCTGCATGTCATTACAAACACTGAAAAGACTTTTTTTATTTAACTTGGCATAGGATCATGTTAGTGTAGGTTTTTATTTTTCCCTATTATTTAATTAGGGAATATTATATATTTTTTCATACATGGAGTTTTCCTACATTCGTGGGATAGGCTAGCTTATGTGGAGATGTGTGTCATAGATGTGTCATAAATGTCATAAGAATGTCATAAGTAACTCCTTTGACTGGCTATTTAGGGTATGGGAGTTACTTATCTATTCTTAGCACCTTGTCACCACCTTTCATGGAGGAGTTACAGTCTATTTTTGGGGTGCTTTGACCACCTTTTGTGGAGGAGTTACTTACGTGCTCTCCTATATGTATTCTTCACTTTGGCCATCTTAAGTTAATCGAATATTGGGTTTTGCTCCTATTTGTCTTTTGCACATTATCTCTTTCAGTGATTTCACTTTGCTTTAGCTTCTTTGTGGTGTGCACCAGTTTCATCTCGTGTGATCACTTGACCATTGCATTTGCATTATTCGGACCTTGGCAAACAACTTCGATATGGTATCAGAGCCACCCCGGTAATCGTGTGTCTAGTTATGCTATTAGTTTATTCTGAAATCTTGAGTTTTTTGCTTGCAAAATATCTTCGATTTTGTTATTTGCATGAATTATGTTTGTACTGGCATATAAGCCTTGATGTAGATCTGTAGGTTTGACTCATTCTCCATGTGAAGTATATGAGCATACCTATGTGCAAATAATCTACAAGTTTTCTTGGAACGTCATTGATGTTATTGAAAAGCTCGCATTGAAAAACTAGTGTGTTGGCGTCTAACATGTGGAGAACCTCTTAAGTTTTCTTGAAGGCTGCATGAGCCGTACGGCCTGGTGTCCCCTGAAAAGTCATCTCTTCCACTTTGGCGCTTATCTCCTTAACCCAGGGGTTTGGATATTTTGTTGAATGATGGTGTCGAATGTATGGTGTGAAACTGATCTTGAAGTGTAAATTTGAGGTTTGGAATCTAGCCTTGAAGACTGGCGTGGACCGTACGGTACATACACCTGCACAGTCACACCCTCCTCCAAGCTTTGGTGTTTCATGTTGATGTTTCACCTTGGCTGCTGAATAGTAGAAAAAGGGCGTTGGGAATTCTGTTAAATAGACCAGCTCTCTGTACACCTGATCCTTGGCCGTACACCTGCGTGGAGCAGTCAAACAGCAGTGAAAATCAGTGAAAACAGTCCAAATTGCTGTTTTTTTGAAAATGGCCCACTTTTTCCCTTTGGTGCCTCATGTGGGCCCTCAACAGGGAGTTTGATTGGTAAATATGTCTTTGTTCTTAAATTCTCAATTGAAATTTGATTGTTCAAAATTTATTTCAGTCAAATTGAGTAAGAAATGAATTTTTAGGAACAATTTTAAATTTTGGGAATTTGGGGGTTTTAATTAAACCTTGAGTTTTCCCCTATCGAAGACGAAGGGGAAGGCCCAAATTGGCACGAGGCCAATTCCCCCTCACAAAGACCTCATTTGGATTCCTCACTCCGTGCCGAGTCTAACAAGTGGTTGGAAGGCCACTTTCTCTCTCAAAACAGGCATTTTTTTAATGTTTTAGTGCTATTTTTTTGCAAAATTACTAGTTTACGAGAAATTAAAACTTTAAAATCTTGCAAATGGTAGCTCGGATTCGAGTGTCATATTTTGAAAAAGTACTTAGTTTTCAATTATCCACAACTTAGGCTAGATAATTTTCAAAAATTCACTACTTTATAAAGTGCAAAAAAAAAATTGGGTCTCCCGAGACGCATTTTTGGCTGATTCCGACGTCAAGTTTACTTAAAGTCTTGCACTGATTGCTCTAAGACACATTATTGGCTGATCCCGATGTCGTTTGAGCATGCACTTACATATTTTGGGAGGGGCTCAATATTTTGGGGGGGTGTGATTGCTTTTCAGCACTTGCAATATTTGCTTTCATTCTCCTTTCTGCATAATTTCACAACTTACAATCAACACAACTTCACCTAAATTCAGCTTAAAATAGATTATTTTCAACTTAAACTCCTAACACCCTTCAACTATCATGAATGGAATGTTAAAATGTCAATCATTCTTAGAAGTAAAGGGTTGTATAGGATCACCATGGGTACTGAAGTAGAACCCAGCACTGATGCTGAAAAGGTCAAGTGGTACAACCGTAGTGATGAAGCCTATGGATTACTGAGCTTGTTCGTGTCTCCAGAACTTCTCTTCCATTTAGAAACCTCCAAGACTCCCAAAGACATATGGGACACCCTAGAAACCTTATTTGGGAAGCTTGATGAGATGAGAGGTCATGAGCTCGAAAACGAACTCATAAGTCTAAGTCCTAGCAACTTTGACACCCTACAGGACTTCTTCACTAAGTTTAAGGCCCTTAGATTTCAATTGAAAGAATACGGGATAGAGAATAAATATGATCAACTCATCCTTTCTATTCTCGCAAAGTTAGGTCCAAGCTATTTAGTCTTTGTCTCCACTTTCCATGCCATAAAAAGTGCCCTTGGCACTACATGGAAAATTCCTTCTTTGGATTCATTCATTGCCGACTTGAATAGGGAGCAAGATAAGCTAATTCAAATGGGCACAATGAAGTCTACTCAACCCCAAGTTTTGATAGCTGGAAATGGTAAGGATAAGACTTCAACAAAGGAGAAGAAGAAAAAGAACAAGGACTACGAAAAGAAGAAAGAAAACAACAATCCTACCAAAAACAACATTGAGTCTTCCTCCTCCAATGCTAAACCTAAGAAGGAGAAGGTTAAGTGTGCCTATTGTAAGAAGACAGGGCATGATGAACACAAATGCATGAAAAAACAAATATATCACCTAACTCATCTTCTAGAGAAGCACAACATAGATGTTTCTGAGTCCATCAAGCAGAATTCATCTACCCAAGATTCTACTAAGGCAAAAGGCAAGGGTAAGGAGAAAGAAAAGGGCAAGACCCTTATAGCTATAGCAGCTTCTACATCTTCATGGGTCATTGACTCAAGTGATTCTCACCACATGGGCTCTTCCCTAGTTGAGTTTTCATCTTTAGAGCCTTATAGCATGACTTCAATTAGTTTGGGTGATGACACATCAGTTTCCATTATAGGGAGAGGGTCAGTTGAAATGGAAGGAGGAACATTCAATAATGTTCTAAGTGTTCCTTCTCTTTCAACAAATCTCCTATCAGTGTACTAAATCACTCACATTGGTCAGGGCATGAGAGTTGAGTTTTCACTAGATTCAGTGGCTACCAGGGAGTTGCATAGTGATACTACAATGGCAATGGGTAGGGCAGATCACCAAGCAAGGTTATACACCTCACATTTTACACCTGATTCTTCTCCAATAGCATTACTGACTCATTCAGATGGAGTTAGCAAATTATGACATGAGTGGTTTGGCCACCTTAACTACCGCTACCTTGAGCAACTTTGCAAACATGACTTGGTCATTGGCTTGCCTCGTGTCCAATTTTCAAAAGGACTTTACGAGGGGTGCTCCCTTGGGAATCATCCTGAAGCAAAATTTGACAAAGGCAAAGCTTGGAGGGCTTTACAACCTTTGGAGTTAGTCCACAGTGATGTATCGATACCCTTTCCCAAACCATCTTTCACAAGGGCCAAGTATATCCTCACTTTCATTGATGATTTCTCTAGGTACACTTGGATATATTTTCTCAAATAAAAGACTGAAGTGTTTGAAAATTTTCTAGGCTTCAAGGATCTTATTTAGAAATAGAGTGAGAAATCCATCAAGGTTCTTTGAATTGATAATGGAGGGGAGTATGTCAGCAACAAGTTTGAGCAGTTTTGCACCACAGAGGGGATTGATTTGCAGTGCACAATCACTTACAGTCCTTCATAGAATGGGGTTGAAAAATGCAAAAATAGGTTCTTGAAAGAGATGGATAGCTGTATGATTCACTCTAAATCCTTAGCACCACAGTACTAGGCCAAAGCCATCAATTGTGCTTGCTACATTCAAAATAGGGTTCCTCACAAAGCTTTAAAAGGGATAGCACCCTTTGAAGCTTGGCATAAAAAGAAACCTGATGTTGAGCACCTTAGGGTTTTCAGATCCCCAGCCATGGCCTGTATACCGAAGAAGAAACGCAAAGCTATGGAATGTCAGTCCAAGCCTTGCATCTTTATAGGATATCCAGATGGTGTTAAGCGGTATCGCCTTCTAGATCCGACCACTCATGAGTTGTTCATTGAGAGAAGTGTCCACTTTCAGGATATTCCTAGAGACTCAACACTTGGCACTTCTTCTCTCTCATCGGATCTACTTCTTCATGATGATTCCTCAGATTTAGATCAGCCACAGTAGGTTCCTGAGCCAGAGAGATTTTCTTCTTCTTCGAGTTCAGATAGTGAGGATAGTGATGCAGAGTCATCCACCTCTAGTTAATCAGAGGATGAGGAGTTAGCACCTGACTCACCCATTTTCAGGCCACTTTAGGCCAGACAGACACTTGAGAGTGCTGGCACTTGGGTAGGAGATCCTGCAAATGATAGACGTAATAGAGTGGATTTTCATAGAGATCCACATGCCTTCTTTGCCTCAATTTTAGATCCATAGACTTTTTGACAGGCATCGGGAGTACCTGAGTGGGATAGTGCTATGGAGGAAGAATATTCTTCCTTAATCAAAAATCACACTTGGGACTTGACTTCACTTTCTAAGGGAAGGAAGATGGTTCGATGTAGGTGGATATATTGGACCAAGTTTGCAGTAGATGGGTTGGTTGATAAGTACCAGGCACGATTGGTCACCAAGGGTTTCTCACAGGTGGTGGGCATTGACTACTCAGAGACCTTTGCACCCATTGCAAAGATGACTTCTATCCGACTCACCTTGGCTATTGCCACAGCACATGGTTGGAATGTACACTAGATGGATGTGAAGAGTGCCTTTCTTCACAAAGACCTAGAGGAGGAGATCTACATGGAGCAACCGCCAGGATTTGTTCAAGATTCTTCCTTAGTATGCAGACTTAGGAAATCTATCTATGGCCTCAAACAATCCCCTCAGGCTTGGTATGCCAAGATGGATTCCTTCCTTCTCACAGTGGGTTTCACTAGGTGCCATTCTAACCCCAATGTCTACTTCTTGCAGTAGGATGATTCACTCCTGATTTTGGTTCTATATGTTGATGACCTTTTGATCACTAGGAGTTCTTCATCGGCTATTGCAGTAGTGAAGGCATCTCTCTAGGATAGATTTGACATGACAGACTTGGGTTTGTTGCACTACTTCCTTGGCATTGAGATCTCACAGTCAGATTCAGGGATTTCTTTTGCATAACCTAAATATGCTCTTGACTTATTGTCTCAGTTTCACATGGCTGATTGCAAGCCATCTTTGAATCCCTTTCTATCAGGAGTCAAGCTTGAGGCTGACTATTCTTCACCATTAGTTGATGCCACTCGATATCGACAACTTGTGGGTAGTCTCATCTACTTGACTCACACCAGGCCTGACATATCATATGCAGTGGGACTTGTCTCTAGATTTATGCAGGAACCTCATGAGCTACATTAGAAAGCAGCTAAGAGGATCTTGCATTACATACAGGGTTCACATAGATATGGGATTTAGTACAGATTTGGCATAGAGGCTGACTTGATTGGGTATACAGATTCAAACTGGGATGGTGATTCACAGACTCGCAAGTCCACTTTTGGTTATAGTTTCTCTCTAGGTTCTGGTCTTATCAGTTGGTCTAGTAAGAAGCAAAATGCTATTTCTATATCATCCACAAAGGTAGAGTACAGGGGAGATGTTAATGCAGCTACTTAGGCTATTTGGCTTTAGGGTATACTTTTTGAGTTTGGCATTCCTATCAGGCAGCCCACCATCATTTATTGTGACAACCAGAATACCATTTAGATTTGCAGGAATCTGGTTTAGCACCAGCAGACCAAGCACATATAGATTCACATACATTTCATTTGGGAGCTTATTCATATTCAAGTCATTGACTTGATATTTTTTTAGTCTTCAGAGTAGGTTGCAAACATCTTCACCAAACCTTTCAATGAGAGCAAGTTCATTCATCTATGAGCTCTTCTTGGTGTGCGGTCCACATCTGCAATAGCATCATCTTTGGGGGGGGCACTAGCCTCTTCATTTCTTTTATGTCTCTCTTTTGGGGGGGGGGGGGGGGGGGGCGGGGGGCGCGGAGTTTTTTCCTACGTGTTTTCTCCTTTTCTCTATCTTATGGGAGATTGCATTTGTACATGGGTACCTCATCAAGCCTAGTTGTCGGGACCCATTTTATATTTCCACACAGCCCACCTAAGTTGCGCTTATGGGGGGGTGTTAGTGTAGGTTTTTATTTTTCCCTATTATTGAATTAGGTAATATTATATATTTATGCATACATGGAGTTTTCCTACATTCGTGGGATAAGCTAGCTTATGTGGAGATGTGTGTCATAGGTGTCATAAGAATGTCATAAGTAACTCCTTTGACCGGCTATTTTGGGTATGGGAGTTACTTCTCTATTCTTAGCACCTTATCACCACCTTTCATGGAGGAGTTACAGTCTATTCTTGGGGTGCTTTGACCACCTTTTGTGGAGGAGTTACTTACGTGCTCTCCTATATGTATTCTTCACTTTAGCCATCTTAAGTTAATCAAATATTGGGCTTTGATCCTATTTGTCTTTTGCAAATTATCTCTTTCAGTGATTTCACTTTGCTTTAGCTTCTTTGTGGTGTGCACCAGCTTCGTCTCATGTGATCACTTGACCATTGCATTCACATTATTCGGACCCTGGCAAACAACTCTGATAGATTAGAGATGTTATTCTTATTTGTATTCAAATTATATGTCTAAGGAAACACATATGTGAACACTAAAATGTTAAATAATTATTATAAACCTAAAAATGTGACCTTTTCATCCAATCTAAAGTAATGGTTGTCTTCATCTCCATGAAAATCATGGTGTTTCCCACTAGTATTTTCCAAGTAGAAAACATATCTATAAACATGTACAGTTAGAAATACAAACACATGGAGAGGGGAGGAAGAGAAAACAAGATGCTACATTTATTAAAAATAATGCACACAATAAAACTAAAAATGGAAATAAAAATCAAGCCAAAGTGGGAAGACATAACTATTTAAAGGAGTAGAGGAAAGCAAAAAGGCTATACAAAACCATTAACAGGCTAGGAGAAGTACTTACATTTTTTAAATAATGAATTTGACTCATGAGGCATAAATACATTTAGTAAAAGTGACAAAGTTTGTGGAATGAATATGAACTTACAATTACCATGCATGATGAGATAATCATGAATGAATATATAATAAGTGTATTCATGTTTTTAAATAGTATCATTGAAAGTTATTTATTATTTTGTGAGCATTCTTAGGTAGTATTGAACTTATTCAATGTCTTATTGAATGGTTTTGAATGAATTTGTGTTACATATAGGATCCAAATCAAAGAGAAGTGTGTTACATATCTCTTCCTAAGATGGAACAATAATATGAATATATTTTGGAAAGAATTGAGTGTAGATATTATTTTTTAAATCACTTCCCATGACAGAGATAAATTTATCATTGAATGAATTTTTTTCATCATATTCATCAATGTATTTTGACTTCTTAGTTTCCATTTCACTTTAAATTAATATTAGGCCCCATTCCTATGGTTTTATCTTATCATCTTTTTTTATTTCAACCTTGGCATGATTATAATTTTCAATCTACGTTGTCTTGATTTCCTCATATTTAGATCCTTTAAAAAATTATTCTTCAATGGAACATGAAAAATAAACACTAAGATAATCTTCACCTTTTACCATAGAGTCTTTTATTTTGAAATAAGAGGGATATTCTTTTTAATAGAAAAGTAATTCAATCAATTCTCCCTCGGATAACTCATATTCTCCCTGGATTGTGAGGTTTAAGTAATCTTGTGAAACAGGCAAAACCATCTCTTATTTTCCAAGGGGGAAGTTAAATTCTTTGTATTTTTGCTAATAAATCACTTTTTCTTCAAACTATTCACTTTATTTCATTGAAACAATCATAAAAGATAGGAATCACTTTCTCTTTTACTTTATTAAAGTTTCAACATGATTTTTAAGAAATTTTCTTACTAAAACTTTGTTTTGAATTTTGAGGGATCTTGATTATATAGGTTCTACCACTTCTTCACCACTTTAAGTATTTTTAGCATGTTTTGAAATTTCTTTCAACATCCCAAACATGATCATGTCATATTCAATTTCAATAGCTTCCTATTGCACAACTTCTATGTCATTTAATTTACTCCCCATCAAGGAAAATATAATTTCTATGTGTACAAAGTTGATAAAGACATAGATTCGAATATTGTGATTTGGTTGATTCTCCTAATGAATCAATCTCAATAATTTATTGAATCAAGATATAAACTCTCTCATATGTACTTTTTTCTTTTAAATTTGGATTAATTCTAACAATAATACACAAATTTGAGTATATTCAAAAACTTGTTCTTCAAGGAGTCCCAATTCATGATGAATCCATCATCTAGGTGCTACTAGAACCATCCAACAATAGGCCTGGTGAGAGTTTCAACAAAACATCTCATAGAGACATCTTCATGCATTACTTTTAAGATGCTACAATACACTTTGAAATCGAGGATATAATCATCTATATCTTAATAATTTTCTCTTTAAAACATCATAAATAACTTCCTTGAGCCTTAAGATAACTCACTCTATCAAGTCAAGGCCAATGAACCAAAACATATTCCCTATGGGACAAGGAGAATATTGGATTTGGGGTGAACCAATGCCATTTCTCCAATTATAAATATGTAGGCAATAGGTAATTCATATCAACATGTTCACCAACCTCCACTCCATGGGAGGTTCCTTGATATGTTTTAAAATTGAGTGCACAAGGTACCATGATCCCCAATGGATTTGCCAAACCTATTGACATGATTTTATGTCAGTGTGATTTTTTTGTTGTTTTATTGACTTGTCCAATGATATCAACATGAAACCTTGAAACTTTAAATAAATCATAAGTTAAGCATTATTTTCCTCTGTGTTTTATAGGGGCATATCCCTTCTATTATGGGATTTATTAGGGTTTTTAGTACTTTTAACCATAGAGTATGGAAAGGCAATAAAAATATAAGAAAGGGGAAAATCTAATAATATAGAAAAATGGACAGAAATAGAAGTGAGAATGGGATATCATTAGTGGGGTAAAAATATAAAACCATTTCAATTACCCAGATTAAATGGAGTGGGTTAGATAGCTCAATAGTGGAAACCTGTATTCATAGAAAGGGTGAGAAATACATACTTCAAATATGCACTAAAGATATGTCTAGATACAAAGTTATACAAAATGCCTCTATATTTCAGGGTTGAAATGAACACAAAGTCTCATTTTCCTCCTTTTAGACAGGGTTTCATTTGACATCAAATGGTCTTGGTTTACAATCTTACACGTGCATGAAAATTATAACTACAAATAGAGGATATATATAAGTTCACATGAAAATAGAAAGACATTTCATCTAATATATGTATGATGCATAGTCCATCCACCAAGATTTACAACACAACATACTATATTATCATTTTTTTTACATAAAATAGAATTAATAATGAAGTATTAGTGAGTACCTTCAACTATGAACAATAATGTAGGTGTTATATTCAAAGAACATCTACACTTTCATAGCAGTGTATACTTTCCTTGCCTACATTTTGTATTCACAATTATGGAAAAGATTACATGCACACAAAGTTATAGTTTTGTATTCTATTTCTTGTCTTGCCTTGATATAAAATTATCACTTTTTAGTTGAGAGAAAAGAACCCATTTAGAATGTCAGTCAACCTTTTTGTAGTGTTTCCTCCTTTGGTAGTTACATAACTACCTCCTAATATTGACTTGACCCTAACCTAACTCAAATTAACCTGAGTTGGTACTTTTTTTTTACTTTATAACTTTAACGTAATAACATTTAATTAATTAAAAATGAATTAATATTTATAAAACTAGATAAAACTAATTAGTTAAAAAAGTTGATATGACTTAAATTTATAAATCCATTTTGTGTTTGATTTGGATTTGAATTTATAGTTTGAACTTGAGTCAAATATGGAAGCCATGAAGTAACATCACTAAGATGGTCTTTGAATTATTCATTATTATTTTCTCCATTGTGCTTAGCTTTTTCCCACAACTTTTAATTTATTATCAAATATATAGTGAAGATTGTAACCAAGCCTTGACTCTCATTCTTATCAATATTCATAGACATTTGAGTTTATTTTTGAGCAACAAGACTTGGAATTTATTTGAAATGCTATGCTTAGGATTAATATGATTATGTCATCATCTAATTTGAGAAGAATTTCCCTTTTTTATTAGATATATATTGAATATACACACATGTTGTATTAGTGATTTAAACATAGTCCATGACTGATATTTGACTAGAGCTCACCATTACATCCCAAACTAAGTGCATTATCTCTTCAATTAAATTTACACAATTTGGAATCTTTTGAAAACCATTATGCTCAACTTGTTTTTTGTGTTGACTTGAAAGGTTAATGGCTTGTTCCTACCAACTACAAGAGCCTAGTTGAAAGGGAATCCTAAATGGATTTATGGTGTTAAGATGGTCATATTGGTTGAATTATAACATTATAGGCTTCCATATTGAATTTAGGATCCCAAAGTTTATAATCATTGAGGCCCATAATAAAATCTACTAGATCTCCTATTACCATTTTCTTAGATCTACAATCCCTAAAAATATCATCAAATACTTCCATTATTATTACATGAAACACATACATTGACATGTTCACAAACTGTACTAACTTTATATCTCTACCAGTTGCCTCTCCTTCAATCATGGAGGCCTGAAAAAGTGCATAACCTTTGGGACCAGTTATACCAAGGTTAATCATTTGAGATTATACTCCTTTTACTACATCCTCAATATAATTAAAAATGTGTCCACATAATTTTGATTAAATCCATCTTGTCTAATATCTAGTATCTTATTATTGATTCTAGAAAGAAATTGATCATAATCCATTTGTTTAGTATAAACCAATGATAAGTTCCTTAGAATACACTCTCACTATGTCTACATTTCCATCTAGGATGCTTTCCCAACTATACTCATAGTCTATCAGATTGACATGTTCCACTAGTGTTGTAATCTTAACTATAATTTACTCAATTTATGATCTCCTGTCTTCATGGTAACCATTTAATAAAACTATCACAATCAATAAGACTACTTCATGCTCTTGACCAAACTTAGTGAACTGAATATCCTTCCATTTATATGTGTAACTAGTTGAAAGTGTGGAGTCTTTAGGAATGTTTCAATTCAATGGTGGAATCTTCAAGAGAAACAAGAAACAACACTTTCTCCATGTATCATACCTCCTATCACTCTTTCCTCTCTTTCCTTTTGTATATATCTTTTTTGAACTTATAATTTTTGTTGTGAATCATTCTTGTTTTAGACATAACACCAAAACTACTGCAAAATTTATTACAAGCTAACAATCAAAACCCATTTAACCTCATCCAAATTTACCATGGTCATGGTATGTTTTAGATTTCTAAAATAGTTTAGATAATTTGATAACATTCATTCAAAATCTATTTTTTTCATAACTTGTAGTCATGGCATTCTATGATATCATGTCTAATTGATATATTTTATCAAATAGCTCATGTGCCTTATTTATTACATATTATGCACACATGTTTACCTTTTGTCTTTTGTGGACTGTAGTGTGCACTCCTGATGTCATTATCTCTTTATCATTATTTTAGTAAAATATACATTTATTTTATGAGTGATTCTCTACCATACAATAAATACAACTCTAATATGTTTCTTTCATATAATATATTGCATCTCTTCATTGTATCATTATATCAATAAAATATTTGGAAGGATGGTGTGAGAGGAAAATAACTAAAGTAAACCAAGATTTTTAAGTCTTTATAACCATGATATGGACATATTAAAAAACCACCTATGGTTAATAAACTCTTGCATGGAAATTTAAATGTATTTGATAAATTTTTCAATAGATCTTCCTCTAATTGGATTATGCTTCTGACAGATAAACTTCAACACTAAGACTAGAAACTATGAAAGACATAAATCACTCAAACTACTGATAAAGGTTTTTTCAACATCCACAACAACATATCCATATTCACTATTGAGGGACAATGATTCCTTCATAAAATGATCATATGTATTATTTATAAATTATCGTGTTCTTTGACATCCAACAATTAGATTTTATACTTCACTTCTGAAATCACATGATAGGTTTTTTTGATAATCTAAAAATTCTATTATGAATGAATACCAAGTTAAAATTTGAAGGATCCTCAACCCATTATTGACCATATTATTTACATATTTTGTATATATCATCCTTGGCAAAACATAACAACAATGGTCTGACAAGAATAACACTGTATTCATCACATGTACCACTATAAGAATATGAATTATCTTCAAATAAATGACATACAAAATCAATTCTATCAAGAAAAGCAACCCCATTATGATGTGAAAGTATTAGTATAAATAACTTGGCCTGATCATCAAGAAGGTGGGTAACAATTACTATGCCTATCTAATAATGTGTGCATTTTTCCTTGAGGATCTTATATTTACTATTGTGAGTGGCTTCCTCTAGATGGCCTTGTTTTGGAGGGCCATTACGCCATTCGTATTTTTAAATGTCACCATGAATGCCAAGCTTTGAACCCAATATTGAACATAATTAGTCTCTTTACTACTATCAAAATGAAGACCATGATCAATAATAAATCCTTTAATCCTATTCACATAATCACAAGTATTTTAACTTTCACCAAGTTCAGTACACTTCCATCGAGAATCAAGTATGGAAAATACCATTTTGTCTTCCTCACCTAGCATGTATATTTTTAATCACACTACTTAATAGGCTGTTGATACTTATTTAGGTTTTGATCAAGATTTTTATAGGAATTTTACATTATAAAATGAATGTTGAAAGCCCAATTTTTCTAAATGGCTTTGATAAATATGGTTTAAACTATACTTAATAAATTCTTGGAGTCCGTAAAATGTCCTTCAATATTTTAGAACCAATTTTCATTAAAAATTATGAATTTGAAATCCACAAGTGTAAAACAAACTTGAGAAAGCCATATTAGACTCATTCGATATATTTTTTGATACAATCTAGTCTTGTAGACTACATTTTGAAGGGCTTAAACTTTATAAATATTTAAAACCAATTTTGAATAAAATTTAGGCTATTGAATGATGATAAAGTCTTGTTGAAATATTTTAAAACCATACTTTTGGCAATGGTACGTAGGGTATTAAAAATCCATTGCAACTTGTTTGGAAGCTTACAAAAGTTCAACATAATGTAGAGTTATTTAAGCTTTCTAAATCTGGCTAAAACCTTCAATCAAGTAATTTAGAAGTCTATATTCTTTATCAATGTGTTTTAGATTTCAATTCTAAGTATCATTTAGGTAAATTTCTTTAGATGCCAATTAAAACTGATACTTGGTTACAAGAGCTTCAAGAGTTGTTCTTACCATTGGTTTTGATTTTGCTTCCCATTATTTATTCTCAATAAGAGGAGTTAATAACTAATTTATGGTGCCTCTTAATATAACCCAAGAAAAATTATTATCTTTTGTTGATTCAAAAATAATAGTTACTATTCATGATAAGGAACAGGGTAACCTGATATCAACCGATGTATGGAAACAAAGATAATATGATGAAATGAACATGCATACAAAATATTATAACAATATAGAAGAAAATTTAGGTACCAATCTGAGCCCAATTTAGTAGTTGTATCTGAGTTATCAAATAATTCATTTTCTATTCTTGAATCTTATTTTGAAGTGAAAAGCATGGGTAAATTCTCTGAGAGTGGCAGGGCTACTAGTGTGCTAGAACTTGAAACCAATGCCATATTTCAGAGTGTGGATATGTAGATATTTATTGATTCACCCTTTTTACACTCAAACTTATTTTA
This sequence comes from Torreya grandis, assembly GCA_037957365.1. Classification (NCBI taxonomy): domain Eukaryota; kingdom Viridiplantae; phylum Streptophyta; class Pinopsida; order Cupressales; family Taxaceae; genus Torreya; species Torreya grandis. The sequence goes on along the minus strand of JARHVA010006928.1, from coordinate 100,297 downwards.
TTTATATATTTATTCCTAGAGTGTTGAACCAAATTTAGAAGAGGAAGAGTATTCCATGGAAATAAATCCAAATGTTTATAGTGATTATGATCAAACCTCTCCTAAAATAGGTGTAATACCAAAATATACACCTCCTATATAACTTGACATCAACCAAAATTATTATTTGGCTATTACTTCTCATGTTATATTTGAGGAATTAGAGAAGAATATCTCTATGTAAAAAATCTCTTTTCCAAATTAGACACAACTAACAAACATTTTTTATAGATCCACCTTTTCATCTTGAGGATCAGACATTGATAGGATTTAAATATTTATGATATTTAATTTTTAAGTGAAAATTGCCTTATCCATTGGGAAATGGATTCAAAAAATTTATGGTAAATTTTTTTATTGTCTTTGTCTTTGAAACACCTCCAATTTCTTGTAGGGTGCAATTCGGGGTGTTGTTATGAAATGTAAGATTTCATGACAATAGGTAGGCATTGGATTATAAGGATTTGAGATATAAGGAATGGGGTATAATTTCATTATAACTCATCCATATTCTATGTCCTAATCAATTAATTGTATTGATTGAATCTTTCAATTCCATTATATTTGTAACAGTCTAGTTAAAATAGTTTTTTACAAACCACCTCTACTATTTAAATTCATGTCATTTGAATTATGATAACTATTTTAAGTCACTAATGAGTCTCATAGATCTTAAAACACCATATTATATTTAGAGTACAGGATGAAAGAAGAAGATTTATAGGCTGGAGATGGGGTTTTCAGTAATTTAATTATTTGGATCATTGAAATTATCACAAGTAGACAATTAAGGTTCATATTGGGTTCAAACGTTATTTATAAATTCATCTAGGCCAAGGGACATATTAAAATCTTCACTAGACATAATTGGGGGGCTTATAAACATAGACAGAATAAATGGAAGAGGAGAGAGATGAAATAAAGAAAAGAAGAGAAAATATGAAAATAATAAAAAGAAACCTTTAATGTCATGTTCACTATATTTATACGTATAGAAAACAACATGCTAATATTATGCACATGAATTCCTAGGTTCAACGTGAGATAGTTTAAAAGGAGTGATTAGTAATGTAACAAATAATTTGGTTGGATAGGTCAAATAAATTAAGATCATTGAACTGGAAGAGCTTATGAAATTGGTTGGACTAATATATTATGATTATGAAATATTTTTACTAAATGGTGAACTCTTCTATACTAATATTCTTCTGGAATTTCATAATGTTTGTTTAAAGTAGTGAATTATCTAGCAATAAGGGTTGTAGAATGACTTGATTTTAAAATCATGAGGTAATGTAGCTCTTAGTTGATATTTTTTCTTTAAATAGACAAAATTTGGGATGAATTACCAAATGTATTTGACTAAATCTAATGGGTTGATCTCATGTAAGAAATTCCATCCACAAAGGTGAGAGAATGATACAAGGAAAGATGTTAGGAAGGAAAGTCAAATTGAATATATTGGTTACCTAATGGATAAGATAATAAGAACATCTACCTATAAATTTGTGATTTTTATAACCTTATTTTTCCATCTAAGGATTTAAATTTATTAATTATAAGATGTGGGAGTGGTGTAGAGTGAAATAAAATCATCCAAAGTTTGGATTTGATATCACTTTGTATGTTTTCCATTAGAAAGGGGGTGAGTACTCTTGGAGAATCTCCTATCTTGTATGGATGTGCTTATTTAGGGAGTGTCATTCAATAATGTTGAAATTTATGTGTTAAATTATGTTTAAGATAAAATCTATTATTTTATTTTGTATTTTTTGGTAAATTGGCTTCTAGCTAATGTCTTTCAAAATGGAATATCTAAAATAAACAAATAAAACTAAAACATGTTTAAATGAAAAAAAATGTAAGTGACTTTGCATTTAATTAAACAAAAATAAATTTACCATTTCATTTAAAATTAATAAATACATGTTTCTTTAATTACCTAGTTACATTCAAAATGAATGCAATCAAAACTAATCTCCTTTTCTTTTGCCTTTTCAGTGTATGGAGACAATTCCAATGCAATGTTGGAAATGTAAATGAATGATTAATTATTTTTTTAATGTTTGTATAGAAATTAAATCGATTTGTTGATTGAAATTAAATATTTTAAATGCAAAAAAAAATGATCTCTTTTTTGTTCTTTTCTGAATAGAGAATGCAAATCTAGAAATAAAGTAACTAGATGATGGTGTTTTATGTATTTTCAGATTTCCTAAATGGGTGTAAAAATGAAAATGAAATGATAAACTAAACATTAAAACATGAAATTTAAATTCAAATAAGGATATGTCTGGTATAATATTATGTAAATTTAAATTTTTATTATAATTTTATTGAAAGGAAACCAAATCAAGGATTTAGCACAATAATTTCAATGTGTTATTTGATTTAAAAATAATAAGAAAGACCAAACACTATGAATTAACAAATCTAAATAAATTTATTTGAAAAAAGTAGCATGCAAACATGGGTTGTTATGGGAATCTCTTCTATAGGTGTAAAAAATAAATATCCAATTTTTAATGTCTATGAAAGCTAAAAACAAAATGAAAATAATACTTATAACTAAAAATGTGATTAAATGGAACTCATGAAGATTTTTAAATATATACAAAATTCACATAGGCTATTTAGTCTAAGGAAATAATTATTTATTCACATATGTTTATATAAGTATCGGAAATAAATATGGGAAATTCTAGGAAAAATCCCTTGTGCATAAGAAGCATAGTGGTAATAACCTCAAGTAAAATTTCATACATTTTAAACACCTAAATTTTGTCACAAATAATTTATCATGTTATTTTTGACCCATTTCCAATTTAAATAACTTATGGACTTAATTTGGACATATGTTTCCACCTCATTCTATCCTAATCACATATTATGACCTATTTCTACTAAAAATTGTTATATGTCACTTATAGATGTGTGTAAGTAATAAAAACACCCTTAAGAATATATATAGACTAAAAAATATCCAAATTTTATACATTTCCCTAAAGGACGTAATCAACAAATAGGGACAATAGTGGCAATAGGATATGTCCATGTGGGTTGATCATGTCCCTTTATCCTCTAATGATGAGTTTGTAAATTTAAACCCTATATTACCTTTATATTTTGTGTTTTTAATATTCCTATAATGTAGTTTCCCATTTTAAATTGATATAAAGGCACCTTTAAGTCACTTATTGTACCACTTTTAAATTTCAATATAGAGGCATACCTACATTGTTGCACATTGAGTAAGAGTTCCCTATTCTTACCAATTATTATTATGATCATTATAATAATTATTTAACCAAGTAAAAAAATTATTTTATCCATCCTAAAATAAATATTTATCAAGTATTCAATCCATTTCTAGATTCATTCATATAGTCAAAGCAACACGATTACACAAATAACTCTAAATGGGATAACTACACGGGTTTGATTTTCATCCTTGGAGTATTGGATACATAGGCAACATTAAATCATCATTAGGTTGATTGGAATCAGCTTATACAAAATATAATCCACCTTTTTTCTATTCATATTATTGCAATCATTGTTAACGTTGTTAGGGTTTCAATCTAAGAGAGATGTTTTCAAGTCTTTTGCACACTTTTTAAAGCTAAATATGTGCATACAGACCTAACTCAAGATGTCTCAAGTGATCTTGCCCTAAATTTATATTTTTATCAAAAGGGTAAGTGCATAAACTTGGGGGCCAATTTTTAGAAATTTTCATGAATTGGCTACAAATCCAATCATATTATTGTAACAATGTGTACACATTTCTTTTTTTAAGTTTATTGTAAGTTGAAATTAACTTTGTTGCATTTATATTCCCTTATAATTTAAATTTATTTTAGTAAATATAATAAATTAGGGTCACTTTTCATCTTTTATAATTGCTCTCATAGCTGCAAGACTTATGATTTGGAAGATAGTTTTTCAAAATCTAATTTGGTCAATACTTAGTCATTTTCAGGATTTAGTATTGAACCTCGGGATTTAAAAGCATAAATTTTGTAATTTGAGTCTATTTTGGATTGAAATATAGTAATTTTTATGTTTTATGGAATTCCATATTAATTTTTGGCATTTATAGGAGTTCTTGGTTTCTCAAAATTAAATTTCACAAACCAACGCACATCTAACCACTCATTTATGTTGATTTTACTTACGATTGGGTCCCTTATATGCTAAAAGTGACACAACACTACCATAATAATTTGTGACTATGGTAAATGGGGATAATTTGTGGAATATTTATACCTATTCATCCTAATTTAATTTTAATTCATGTTAAATTAGTGTGCATGGGGAAATATAAGTCACATTTATAACCCATGCACACCCAACCACCCTTTTGTCCCAATTTTTACTTTTGAATAGGTCCTTTATAGACTAAAATAGAAACCAAAAACCATTTCTAGTTGTGACAAATGTAAATTAAAAAAAAATTAGGGACATTTATTTATTATTACCCCATTTATCTCTAATTCAATGAAAATAGGTGTAATTTTGGCAATGTAAGTTGTATTGTGACCCTTAAACATCCAACCACAAATTTACGTTGATTTTGCTTCCATTTATATCCATTATATGTTAAAAGGGATAAAATAATGTCATATACACTTGTGATGATGTGAATGTGAATAATTTATGTCACATGTATGCATGATCACCCTAATTCACTTTGAATTCAAGCCAAAGTTTTTTGATTAGGGTAATATAAGTCACATTTATGACTTGTGCACACCAAACCACAACTTTATGTTGATTTAAATTATGATTAAGTCCATAATATTCCAAAAGTGACCCAATAACACCATATCCACTTATGAAAAGGATAAATTTAAATGATTTGGGACACATATGTGTGATTTCCCAAATTTGATATGAAATCAAGCCAAAGTGGTATGATTGGGGAAACTTGGGTTGCATTGGTGACTTGGGCATATTGAACCACCCATTTATGTTGTTTTTACTTGAGATTATGAGGATTATAGGATAAAATCAACCTAAAAACACTATATCCATTTGATACCAACAAATTCATGCACATGCACATCCAATCATTCTCCCCGGTCATATAGGCACATTCATCCATTTTTAATTGAGATTGTGTACTAACAACAGTATATCTATAACTCATAAAAATATCATGTAAATTTATACTAAGGACATTTATTTTATGTTTTTTTCACCATTATTTGATCTTGAATATTCTACCTTGACCCCACTAATTTCAATCTAACTTTTAATATAAATAAATTAAGCATCTCCCTTATTTCTATAGAGGCGTGGATAAACTTGGGTATGGTCTGTGCACTCCAAATTTAAATAATGGTATATGTGTTTCTCCCTTATTCTTCTTAGTAATAATTGGTTTTATTATTATTAATAATTGGTGTTCTTCTAAAATTAAATATAGTTATTGATAGAATCTATTAAATTATGTAATATAATAAAATGCATCCTAGCAAATCCTTGACTCTCCAACATAGGTATTAGTACCCATCTATCATTTTTTATCACATTCACCCTTCCATATCAATTTTCATACCCAAATTTAGGATATAAACTAAGCGTCATCACATCCCTAAATTCATCAAAATATTATATATGCCCTATATAAATAGAATGGAAATGTTTTTCATCACTCACTAGAGTGTGGGGTCCTTGATTTCCCCTATATATAGATATGTCAATCAAGACCCCCCCACCCAATATTTATGTGGGTCTCTCACTAGATAGATATATAGTCTCAATGATTAATTGAATGCCCCTCATCTATTATGGGACCTCTTTATTGGTCTCAAATATATATGGTTAGTTTATATATCTAGGGATCACATATATAGAGGGGGGAGGGGAGGGTGGTGGGGGAGTGGGGGAAGGGGGGATAACCACCACCATCTAGTGTTCACAGTGTATTTTATATGCCCTATACCTATCCTAAAAGGATAAAATTATAGAATGAAAATTATTTGTGCATCACTCATACATAAATCATAGATGCCTGATGTTATATATTTGATATCAATAAATCATTATGGGTAGGTGAGCCACTAGATATATACATTCAATTGATAATTCAATTTATAAATCAATCTAGGGCCCTTATATATATTCTCATTCAACCACTCCTATCTATATTTTGGGAAGATGAGGCCCCCTATCTATAGATAGAGACTCAATTAATCTATTGTATTAATTGAAGCCCCTATATATGTGGTGAGAATTCCATTATATAGATAGGGGCTACTTGGAAGCCCTATATATGGGTAACTTGATGGGATCAACCATCAACCCAATGTAATCAAGGGGAGAGCACTCAAAAAATACATTAATTTGATTGATGCAAGCTAAGAACTCCACTATGTTGTATTGGATAGGTAGGGGTAGGGTTTAAATTTGCAATCTTCAGGTCATGGGCCTAATTATTTGACCAACTACTTTACACCACTCTTTTCAGATATGGATATGGCCATAATGAATCAATGCCAAATCCATATATCATATCTATATAGGGTAGGTCCCCAATGATTAAATAAATAAATTTGGATCATATTAAATAAATAATATGATAGGATCAAATTATTATAAAAAATATGAATAAATGATATGGTGACACCACCTTTCATCAATGACCGATGACATGATCGTGCGACCACCCCTAATATATAGATATAGAGTTTCATTAGCATTATCACAATATATAGTTTGATTAGAACAATATATATTGGCACCCCCCACCTAGATATAGTTTTATTTATAGACTTAGAGTGAGTAGAGATAGGGCCAAGGTATATCAATGCTATCAGCTAGTTTGTTCTATCCATTGGAAGAGTCTATAAATGATTGAATAATTACATCAATTTGATCAATTCTAATACATTGCATACACAATATGTATGGTGAGACAAAATTGATCTAATGTGCACAATATCTAGCATGATATGGATGCTTTTTGTGATGTAGTACATATCCATATCATATAATATAGGCAGATGTCATCAATATATATAACATGATACTTATGTGATAGATAATGGAATTGATGTGGGTAAATGATGTGATGGATAATGTCTTCCCTAATTATTCAATATTTGATTTTGACCACTTGACATAGTTTAATGGGATTTACTACATACAAGTTGTATTGGTGTGGTGAGCACATTGAATATTGGCATTCCATTAACTCTAACTATATATCCTAGCCATTATCTTGTCCTAAGACAATAATCATGACTCATGAATCATATATAACTAATCTCATGTGTGTGTATCTCATATATATTTTTGACATGATAAAGGATACACATGACATCATAGAGGCATACTACCTTTAGTGTAGATCCATATAGATATTGGGGGTTAATGTTGATTCTTGATTGTTGAGGCACACTTTGGAAATATCATGTCCCTATCAATATAGTGTTGTTGTGTTACTGTTGGCCTATAATCCAAATAATCTCAAGTAAAAATGAAATAAATGGGTGGTTAGATATGTGTAGGTCACCAATACAACCTAGTTGTTGTAATCATACCACTTTGGCTTGATTTAAAATTGAATTTGGGTGGTTGCACATATATGTGCCCCATATTATCTACATTTATCATGGTCATAAGTGGATATGGCAATGTTCTATGGATTTTGGAATATGAGTACTCAATTACATTAGTGACCTGTGCAACAAAAAACCTACGTTTCCCATTCACACCACTTTGGATTGAATTTTAATTGAATTAGGGTGATCATGCATAAATGTGTCTAAATGTTTCCCAATTTTCCATTGTCTTGAGTGGATATAGTGTTGTAGTGTCACTTTTAAACTATAAGGGACCTATTAAAAATTAAAATCAGCATAAAGGGTTTGCTAGGTGTGTGAAGGCTACTAATAAAACCTACATTTCCATAATTATACAATGTTGGCCTAGATTCAAAGTGGATTAGTGTGATCGTACACAAGTTTGTCCAAAATTATTTGTATTTGCCCTTGCCACATAGATATGGTGTTTTTATGTTACTTTTAGTTTATAAGGGGCATTCTCATAAGTAAAATGAGAGTAAAGGAGTGGTTGGGTTCATGATAATTACCAATGGGACCTACATCATCCCAATCACACCAATTTTCATCAATTTAAAGTAATTTGTGTTGATCATGCATGAATGTGTCCCAAATTGTTTGTATTTTTCCTCATTGTAAATGGATATGGTGTTGTGTTTAATTTGGCCTATAAACCCTCAAATTACAAGTAAATATGGCATAAATTGGTGGTTTGATTTTTTTGGGTCATTAATGTGACCTATGTTGCCCCAATCACACAATTTTAGCTTAAATTCAACTTAAATTATGGTGATCACACATACATGTCCTAAAAATTGTATGCATTTCCATGGCCATAAGTGGATATGGTGTTGTTGTGTCACTTTGGAATATAATGGAGCTAAGCATAAGTAAAATAAACATAAGTTGGTGATTGGATATGAAAGGGTCACAATATTATTTACATTGCCAAAATCACACCTTTTTTCATAAATTAGAAATAAATTGGGTGATCTTAAACAAATGTGCTTAAAATTGTTTGCATTTAACTTGGTAACAACTAGATATGTTTTGTCTATGTCTCTTTTGGACTATAAGGGACCTAATCACAAGTAAAAGTGGCATAAAGGGGTGGTTGGGTGTGCATGGGTCACTAATGTGACCTATTTTTCCCATATACACCACTTTGGTATGAACTCAAATTCAATTGGGGTGACCACACATAAATGTGCCCCAAATTATGCCCATTTACCGTAGTCAAAAATAATTATTGTGTCTCTTTTGGCCTATAAAGGGCATAATCATAAGTAGAATTGACATAAATGGGTGGTTGGGTGTGTATTGGTTTGTAAACATTAATTTTGATAAATTGAGAACTCTAAAAAATGTCAGCAAGTAATTTATAAGGCCCCATAATCTAAATGGACATCAATTGTAAAAGTTACACCCTGAAATCCATAAGTTCAATACTAAAATCCTTAAAATGACTAAGTAATAACCATATTTAATTTCAAAAAACTATATTCCAGATCGTAAGTCATTCAACTATGAGACCAATTCTAGAAGATGTAGAGTGACCCTAATTTTCTATATTTACTAAAATAAACTTCAATTATAAGGAACAATGTAAATGTCAACTTATACTTGAAATTTACTTTAATAAACCACCCCCCCTCGCCCTAACCCTAAACCCACCTTTAACTTTCTCACCTTTTTAATTTTAAGGATTCATACTTGCATCTTATAGGAATACATGCATGTTATAGTGCATGCATAGTTTTGCTATGTGTAGTTTTAAAAACATGCCTATGGGATCAAAAATGGCTTGGATTCTTGACCATAAGTCTTGGACCTATAAACATAGTTGAATCTATGTTTTTGAATAAAAATAATAAAATACAACTTCCATTTTCATAATCACTATGAATTACATCAAGACATTATCTAAAAATATAACTAAGACATCAAGAACACTCTTTTATTTCCAAATATATAAAGTTATTAATTTTTTATTATTCTGAATTTCCATCCATATTGATTTTTTAGTATGTCCTTTTTATGCCACTATATGCCAAAACTATACATGTCTATATTTATATGTATCTTTTATTTTTCCATCTAAATGTCAAAAATATTATATAGTAAAAAACTAGATATAATTATATACACATTTAAAATTAGATGTGAAATGATATAATCCATGTAGTCAGATCATCTTCAAATTTTGAGTGTAGCCATCTAAAATAATCTATAGAAGTTAATTTTTATCAATTTTTAAAAAATTAAAAATTCCACTTAAAACCTCCTTTTTGTCCCATCAAATCTCGATACTTACCAAAAAGAAAGGACCAACAAAATGCGATAATATTATGAGTCTATCATGTCCTTAATCTACCAATTTTATCCTTGTGAAATTTCAATTCCCTCCTTTGGGAACTTGTAGATCATGTTCTTTTTTTCTTTTTGTTGCCTCATACTATAGACATCCAATTCCTAACACCATTTGTGTTGAAATTGTTAATCTTACTTGAATTACACTCAAATGCACATTTTAGGTCAAAATCATTAAAACACCCTAAATGGTTTGAACTTGTCATTAACAAGTGTCGATTTAGGTCAAAGTATCCCTAAATGGGGCAATGTATTTTATGATACACTGAACTTTGATCAATTCATTTCGAGTCAAAATAATGATTTTGCCTTTTTGTGCTCTGGATCACTCTTTTATTCTAATTTTTGAGTACACATCATATACATTTATTATTTTGTGTTGGCAACATACTAAATAGGAATGCGGTTCTAATGCATCTAACATCACCTTCTAATTCTTTCCAAGTCAAATTATGACCTAGTAATATGACTTTCTGACCATTTTGATTAATTAAGGGCCAATTTTCAAATAATTGCATAAATGTTGATTAATCTTGTTTAAGGCTAATTAATCCAAATCAAGAGATAAAGTGAATTTTCCATGTAAGTTTTTGAATTTTTTTTTGGAAATTGATTTATATTAACTGCATCACCTAATGACATCATTTCTTTAAAAGGCATCCCTAGACCATAAATGCATAAAATTTCTTAATAATGGCCTCCCATGCCTCATTAATTCCCCTTCTTCCCAAATCATTATGAAGGCATTTATTGATTTTAACCACCAAAATTGAATAGATTCTTGGCCACACATCTTGATCTCAAGATAGATGGTCATAATTCATTCTGGTCAATCTCAAAAATCTATAAATAGAGAGGCCATGAATATCATTTTTAAGCTTGATTTATGCAATGGTATAATGTTAAATTATCTCCATAACCATTTGTGTTGATAATTGTGTTTCATTAGCAAGCTTCATTTGATAGGCTAGATTAGATATTTCATCTACTTTGAGCCTATGTTATGCAAAGAGTTCTTGAATCATTAGAGGAGTTTGGCCAACATTTTTGACAAAGACAAGAGCTCTTGATCAAGGGGAGAACATGCTTATGAGCCACTTTTGAGCAATGGAGTCACTTGGGAAGATAATGGTTTAATTTATTTCATTTGTATCTTATTGTTATTAACAAAACCCACATGAATATATGGCTTAAATCATTTAGCTCTTTATGCATTTTTCTTTGGTTTTCTTGGATGAATGCTTGATTAATCATTTTATGTAATCCACTCTACATTTTGGCATGCCTAATGGGACTACACCCAATGAATTTGATCAAATAAAACTTACAAGTAACATAATAACCATTTTTATGAAATATCTTGGAGTTTGGAAGCAAAGAAGGTAAAGATTTGAGTAAAAATCTATTTTTTTACAAGTCACTATTTTTTTGTCAAGACTGTGCAACCTGACCCAACCTAACTTGGCTATGTAACCTGACCCAACCCAACTCAGTTGTGTAACCCAATACAACCTAAGCTAACCTAATCTGATTGTATAACCTGACCTAACTCGACCTAACCTAACATGAATGTGTATGACCCAACCTGACTTGATTGTGTAACCCAACCTGACTCGACTATGTAAGCTGACCCAACCTAACTCGGTTATGTAACCCAACCTGACCTGACTCAACTATGTAACCCAACCCACCTCAATCTAATTATGTAACCTAACTTGACCTAACCCAACTATGAACTCAAGAGCTCAATTTACAAAGTTATTTGTTTCACTTGGAAAAATGCTTCAAAGTTAAAATAAGTCTTAACCATGTTATTGTAGTATTTACTTGAACAAGTGATCAAACAAGCCTAATTAGTACTTTCACAATTCTTTTTGGATGTTCTAAAATGAATTAGGCATTTTCGCTTTGGGTTTAAAAAGAAAAAAATTCATGTTTATGTTGAATGTTTTTTATTGATCTTTCAAAGTTCATAAATTAAAGCCAAGGGGATAAAAGAACATCACCACACGTTTCAATTAAGTGCTTTAAAATTGAACATATTTTTAAAGTTTATATTAAATAGATCATTACTTAATTAGTTTTGTTTGGCCAAAAAAAAGATCGTGTGTGTATGCTCTCACATCCATCCCCTTTATATAACTTTTAGGATCAAAAACACCATCTTTATTGCAAAGTGCCTTAGTCAAAGGTGTGAAAGAGATGATTTTAAGGCTCTCCTCAAGGACCCACATGGCTTTAGTGACCTATAAATAACCTTTAAATCTCTTTCACTTGTTATTTATTTTCATTACATCTTGGCTTGTGAGGGGGAATTCATTACCTCCTACAAGTAATTTAGGGAAGCCTTGACCTGGGAATTCATCTCTCAACATTGTATTCAACCCCTCTCTATGAGGGGTATATAAATTGGGATCACCCCACTAATACTAATGGTTTGAGTGGTTAAATGATCTCCTATTGTTGGGGTTAAGCTTGGGATGTTTGAGCACATTAGACATCGCACTATACTGAGTGAATGATGGATGTAGTGGTTGTAAAAAAGGTAATACCTTTTTACAACAAGCTAAGTGTCATGGACCCAAATGACGTGAGATTATTTTGACACATTGGATGTAAAATTCTTGTGTAATTGATCCATCTAGAATGTTTGAAAGACAATTAGTTTAGTTGACCCCACTTTACCACACCTTGTCATTTTAGGATTTAAGATGATTAATTAGTTGATTTGTCTTTGTCTTAGATTACTTGGTCTTGTTTTAGGTCAAAGCTACTTGTTAAAATAAATTTCATAAACCAAAACACATTGTCCCCAAATTTCTTGAATAAGGAGATGTTACGTTGTCTAAGTGAAAATCAATCTTTTCCTTGTTCAAATTTGTCATCATAAACATTATGTTATCATTGGTCTAATTGGTGCAGTTATGCTACCCATTTGAGTCTAAATCATTTTTCCAATTTTTCTTAATTCCCTCATTGATAATTCATATTCAAAATTGAGCCTTTCTAAGTTCTAAGGGTTGATGTGTTAAACTAGGTTCACCATTTGCACAATAAACTTGTTTTAACTTGGGTTAAATTTTCTATTTTTTAAATTCAAGGCCATTTTATAGACTCAAAATCACACTTATCATCTTGGTGTAATTAAATCATCTTGTGCATTACTCGCACTTTGAGTCCTAGAACACATTTTATAATATTCCCCCTTCCTATCACCATGTGGTGGCATTGTGCTTCCTGTTTGGTTTTATTTTTATACATAGGAATTCTTGAATGTTTTCACATCATGAATTTCTTAGTTTGCATTGTCTTCTTTATAATCTGAAGATCTTTCTTCTAGTTTTCTAGTGTTAACTCATTGAAGTTGAACTAGATTTTATGGTATTAACATATCACAAAGGTCTATTTAGTGTACAAGTCACACTCTAGATGTTTGAGTTATCGTACCCTCTTCCAATCTGTATGATTTTGACTTTACCAAAAGTTGAGAAAATTCATGAACCTAATCTTCTAATTGTGTGTGGCTCTAAGCCACCCTCCTTTTTATAGTCTCTTTGGTTCTTTTGTCATTTATTGAAAAAGAAGATCAAATCCATACCTTGTTTAAACATTTGCATAACATTGATCCAAATCTAAGCAAACATAGAGAACAACCTTTTAAACAATTACATTAAGGTATACTTGTAATATGGTTTCTTGTGTCCCTAGTTGTGAGGTTGAGAATTTTTATAATGGACATGAGTGTTCCATCTTATTTGAGGATGTCATGCTCTTTGGGCTTATCTATTAAAAAATAATCACATCTATGTCAGTTGTCATATGTCATCCTCATCATTCCCCTTCGATTTATACTTTGTGCTTGAAGTTTAATATTTTGGGTATCCTTCTTCTCCTTTGGCTTGTACAAGCAAGCAATCTTTGCAACCTATGAAGGTTACCATTTTAGGATGTCCTCTGTCTCCTTCAATTTTCATATGTAAATAATCAATATCCATAATCAAGCTTGTGAAATAAATCAATATTGCATGAAGGTTACCATTTTAGGGCCTCATTCTTTGTTTTACATGAGCAACCAAACTATGAAGCATCCAATCGTTGCCATTCTTGGACCATCACCAATTTTTTATGAACCTATTATTGAAGAACCTCCATTTGATGAACCAATATTTCTTTATCCCTTCTTCAGTAGTATAATTTTTGAAGAGTCCATTATTGAACCAAAAACCATTGTTCTTACTAAACTAAATGTTCCCCACTTTAAAATTTCCATATCGATCTTCAAGCCAAAACAAGAAACATCACCTCTTCAAGAGCCACCTTATGAGGACCATAATGTGTTCAAAGTTGATTTTTTACAACCAATTGTGAACCAAAACCATGATGTTATTATTGAAACACCCATTTGTGACAAGTCAACCTATGATGAATCACCCATTCATATGTTACTTTTGAGCCTCATCTCTTTGACAAGCTAGTCTTTGCAAAGTTGTCTCTTGATCTTTTTACACTTGTTAAGGAGTCTCACTTTGACAAACATGATTTTGTCAAGACGTCCCTTGAATTATTCCCTCTCTTTGGGGGGATTCACTTAGATGATCCAATCTATGTTGAACCCTTCCAAGATGAATCAGTTTTTATTGAGCCCATTATGCCATCACAGGCCATTACTTGTCAAAAATTTAGCATTTAATATAACATTCTTGAAATAACCATATTAGATTAAGAATTATAATTAGATTCAAGTTCTATTTTTGAACCAAAATCAGATTTAGCATCAAAAATAGAATCAACATCAGTTTTGATATTGGATTCAAAGTCACTTGCTTCAGAATTAGATTCAAAAATAGATTATAGTCATGGTTGTTACAATATTGGTTATAATTTCCTTGAAGATTAGTTTGAATATATTTGTGATAATTATATGGTTTTTGAGGATGATTACTTTAGAATCAACACCAGTTATCCTAGTATCTTCTATGAGGATTGTTCTACCTTTCATCATCCTACCATTACCATCAATCAACATAGCCATTATATTGACATTCCACCTCCTACAAATATCGATTGGGACCAACAGAATCACACTTTATTGAAATTCATCCATGGTGACATACCATTTACAAAACATTAGTGGGATGAAGACCCCATTCATCTAGAATAAGAATAATCTCTTAGTGAAACCTTTTCAGATGTGCTAGGGGATAAACAAAGATCAAACTCAAAATATTTTAGTGAAACCTTTTTGAAGGTGCTAGAAGATAATCAAAGTCAAATGTTATCATCTATTCATGAAACCTTCTCGAAGGCACTATGGGATTATCAAAACAAATTCATTGCTGAAAAACTCATCGAGGCACCAATAGCTAAGCATAAAAGTTCTTCACTATTTACTGAAGATATTATTCAAGATAAAATTAAAATAGCTTCTAATCTGTAGCATAATCAAATGGTAGTTACTCTTACAACTAAATAATAGAATAATCTGGTGGTCCAATCAAGAGAATATTCAAAGGTCCTTAGACCCATCATAACCAAAATTACAAATCTAGCATCAGTAACATTACATGTGATTGAAAGTCTTGATCCTTATTTTTTACCCTTCATTATACATTATATTATCATCCACCTATTCATTACCCACTTATATCATTTATCACTGATAGCACTTTATTTTATAGAGGCTACAATGATATATTTTCTTGATGTTTGAAGGAAATAGAATCAATGACTAACAAGGATCATAATAGCATTATTCAGGTCCAAATCTATAGTTATTTTTTTATAAAGAAGATTTTATGATGAGGAGTTGGGTAGCAATTTTTATAAACTAGCCATTCTTACTATCTCATTTGTTAACTAGGATGAGCATCTCCATGTCATCAAGATCAACAGAACCATTTTTCATTTACCATTTACCTATTGAACATTGTCCTTACCTAGTCTCTTGGGGGCAACCCCATTGACCATTTTATTATAAGTGGTATTATACCATTGTGATCCATGAACCATGTTTTTTGAACTACATTGACTTGAGGTCCTTCAAGACTATGTAGGCAGTGCTCAATTTCTATTGAGGTCAATTGGGTCACCCCTTTTCCACACTCTTGCTATTTTGTGATAAATTGTTAAGTTTGAATGCTCTCATCATTTTATGAGAAACCTAAGCAATGCTCACACTATTTTACAAGCAATCTAATCCAATCATCACTTAGGGGAAACTTGTGCTGAAGTAATTTTATCCTACCCTAAACATATTTTATACTACCCTAGACCACTCTTCACAGCTTTGGACAGTGAAGGCTTTGAATTATTATCACTCTAAACACATTTTATCATATATTGGACTGTTCTCTTTGAGAACCATATTCTTTGGATCATTCTCAAAAGACAACCCTATTTTTTATCCCACCCTGGACCATTCATGTGTTGGACCTTATTCTTTGGACTATTCTCTTGGAGAACCATATTCTTTGTTATGTCTTGGGCATGTTGTAAGCTTAAACACTTTTATCCCTTGACCAATTATGATCCTGATTATGTCTTATGAATGCATTTAACACCAGTTCAGTTGGGATAGTCTTTTGTAGCTTCTTCTATAGACAAGTGAATAAGAACATCTTTTCAACTCAGGATCTACCTGTCACATGGTTCTTTAGATTTATTTTGTACTGCACATTGTTATACATTACATTTACTTCTCTTTGTAGACATTGTTGCCTTTTTAGGACCCTCACTCTCACTGATTTGTGAGTATTTTTCATTACAACTGGCTTTAGCTATTATTGGAACTGTCAGTTAGTTCCCTAGTCCATTATTTATATCTATACATGTTATTGTAGTCAACTTAGCTATTTTATTGGAACTTTTACTCTCAAACGAGCATCTCCTTGAATATATAGTACTATCTTGTGTATATTTTATCCCGAAAACACTAAAAACATTAGAAATACTTTACAAATACTAAAAACATTAGATAATAAATCCATAAAATAATAATAACATTATCTTATGCTTTTTTACATTCTAATCCTCACACTCTTATCATTTGTAAGAATTTTATCCTAGTTCCTTTCCACTATGTAAGTCATTTTATTCCATGTACTTACCATTTTGCAATATTATTTTCTCTCATCCCACCACCTTGCCATTTTGCAAGACCAATCTCATTTGTTAAGTCTTCCCTTTTCTTATACAACATTAATCATATGTTTCTAGTCATCATCATGTTTTCTATCCCACTTCTTGGGAGAACTACATTTGGCCTAAAGTTCATGTTAGAACATGCATCCATGGAACTGTGTAGGTAGCATCCACTTGTCTTGTACATATGAAGTTAGCTTGGCCAACCCCTTCCATTTTCTTCTCTTCCCCCATTTATTCTACCATTGTTCCTCCTTAATAAGGGAACAACTTTTGTGTCATTGTTCTTTGTTACATTGTGGTGTAAAATAACGCCTCTCCCACATGTGCATGAACAATTGTCTTTAAATTGCACTAACTTGGTTTTTGTTTGTGTGTGTTTATTTGAGTTTTCTTAATGTTTTGTTTGTTTTCTTGGTGTTTTATTGTGATTTTTCACCTCTCCATTTATTTTTTCTCCTTTTGTCTTTTTATTACATCTTGTTCTTGTGTTTCCTTGTATGTTTTTTCTTGTCTCTTTTATGTTTCAAAACATCTTGATGATTTGCATGGATCTTGATTATTTATATCTTGATCTCATGTTATCAAATTGTTCTCAGACCTTTTTTATTTGTTTTATTGTTGTTTGTGTCTTGTTTTTTTTGTTGGATTTTGCTTTTCTCTTTTGTGTTCAAAAATGTCTTGATGGTTCACAAAGATCTTGATTCTTTATATCTTGATCCTATGTCATTAAGAATTTCTTGCTTTTCATTTTTAAACATTTTTGGTCATAATTATGTCTTGATTGGCCATATCTTGATATCAAGTTAGGTTCATTTATATTTATATTTATATTTGTCTTTGTCTTTTTTTGTTTGAATGTAAATAGCTATAACTCTAGTTTTGGTCATTATTTTACCATTATCCTTACTTATAGGTATTCACATTTGAACTAGCTCAGTGCAATTATAATATTATGTCATTATAAGTTATTCATACTTATGATGCCTAATTTATTTTGATATATCAAGCACTTTGTGCTTAGGTTTCAAAGTCTTAATGTCAACACCACTCCAATGAATAATTCTCAAGAACACTATGCATAATCTAGGCTCATAATATGAAAATAGGCATCTAGGTATCATGCATTTTAGCAATCAACTCTATGCTTAGACATGCATGTCTTTTCATACATTATGAGTCTAATGAATTCTTGGTTATTTTTCATCATCCCTCATTCCATTCTCTCCCAAACTTGGGTGAACTACATTGGCTTGAAGTTCATGTTGGAATATGAGTCCATGTAACTATGTAGGTAGTGTCCACTTATCTAGCACATCTGGAGTCAGCTCAGCCAAATCCCTTCTTTTCATCTCTCTCATCACTTTGTGCATTCTCATATGCTTGGTTTCTTATGGCTTTCTAATCTATTCTACCATCACATGTATGTTTACGCCCACTCATTTTAATTTATGCCATAGGTTATTTCCTTGAACTATGTTGTTTTCCAATTGCCCATGCTAGGGCAAAACATCTAAAAAATGTCATAATCAAATCAGCCCTATAGGGGCAAACCATTATTTATTCTTTATCAATGATCAAGATTAGCCCTACTGGGGCATAACTATTTCATCTTGATTAAATATAATATACTGGGGTACTTCTTATTATCATCTTTATAGAGACCACATTATCCTTTTCCTCTAATTCCAAGATCTCCACACTAATGCCCATGATGGAAATATTTTTTAGTTTGTAACTTATCTTGGGATTGATCAATGACGTAAGCATGCAGCTTGCACTCTCAAATTGGGTATATTTCAAGTGTGTCCCTTACATGTTTAGATTCAATCCTTCCCATTCCCCTATCTTTGGGGCATGTTATACCTCTAATTATATTTTAATCATTGATGGTAACCACATGTGCAAGCATTAGCTCATATGGATGTGATATATTACATGGGTTAATCTCTCACTTTCCCCCTCTTTTCACCAAAACAAACATCAACATCAACATATATATATATAGGGGATAGGGGATAGGGACAAAGAAACTATATATTGGGGATAGAGGTTTGTTAATCTATTCTATATACATGGCCACATCAACATATAAATACGCTCTAAGGCATGATGAACATGATGGCTTGGGCACTAACAAGATAAGATAGGATGGGTTGGGCCTATCTATATAGATTGTATGGTGAGCTTTCCCTCCCTATCTTTGGTATACCCCTGACCTTGACTCATCTATATAGATTCTAGCACTCACCAAATAGATTTGGCATACAGATTTGGCATACCATTGATATAATATCTCCTCAACTAAGGTTAATCTCATATATATATATATATATATATATATATATATATATATATATATATATATATATATATATATATATATATATATATATATATATATATGCAACCCCTGACTCTTATTGATAAGACTAATATAGAGTGGATCAACTCCCTCCCTTGTTCAATATCTATCCCCCCACCCTGGTTGTTAATTGATAGAGTGGAGCATCCCCCCAAGATAAGACTTGACAGTTTATCAAAATAATGATCATGAGATCAATGGTACACTTGTGTGAGATAGACAATGCTCCATAATAGATATTCTAGATAGAGTCCTATCTATCCATTTGGGGGGCATATATGAACCTAATCCTAGGATACTCACCCTAGATATAGATATATTTGAGGGAGACACCAGATCATAAGAGATAGATGGGTAGACCAGGGGGTTGTTCAACCCCTTAGATAGATATATAGGCCAACTCAACTACCCATCCAGATATATAGGGTTGTCAGTCAACCCATGTTTTATTTGGTCATTCAAGGTATATGTTTCCCCCTCCCCCTCCCTATATATCTTATCTTATTTGTTTAGATAGAGGGCGAGGGGGGCCTATAGATCTATCTAATCCCCACCCACCCCTATCTAGATATAGGGTCCACTCTAGAATCTAGAATCTATATATAGGGGGGAGCCCTATCTACTCTCTGGGGGTTGGGTTATAAATCTTTCCATTTGGTTGATTTCCTATCTATAGATGGGATATGGTATGGGAGGTCATCAATCTTGTTTGACTAGATAGAGGATGTCTATCTATCTATAATATGGGTGGATGTCAACATCACTTGAAGTGAAGAGACCCACTCTTACCAGACAATATTTGTTATGCTCAA
>JARHVA010006928.1:60000-75000 GCA_037957365.1 Torreya grandis | reverse complement strand
CAATAATT
Source organism: Torreya grandis (assembly GCA_037957365.1). Taxonomy (NCBI): domain Eukaryota; kingdom Viridiplantae; phylum Streptophyta; class Pinopsida; order Cupressales; family Taxaceae; genus Torreya; species Torreya grandis. The sequence goes on along the minus strand of JARHVA010006928.1, from coordinate 74,992 downwards.
ATAATATAATAGTTATTTTTAGTATAAATATAATTAGGGGATTGATTATTTATTCATCCTAAACTAAAATATTCACTGGTTTAAGATGAATAGAAAAAATCTTTCTTTTTTACCTAGAAAAAAAACTTTATATATTGGGCCCCCCCCAAGCCTTATATATCCCATATATATAAAGAGGGGGTTAGATCTATCTAGGGGGGCTTATATATATCTAATATTATATGATCTACTGTATCTATTGGGGATCCCCATATATAGAGAGGGGGCCTATCTATCTATATGGGCCAAATAGGGGCTATTAAGACTAACTAGCTAGCTCTATCAAGGAGATCTAGATAGATATATATGGAATACTAACTAGAGATAAATATATAGGGTGAGTTTCCATAACTTAACGAGCTCTATTAAGGAGATCCAAATAGATATATAGGCAAGACTAACTAGAGATAGATATATAGGGTGAGATTCTCTAACTAGATATAGAGAGGAGAGCTAGCTTTGTCGAGGAGAGCTAGATAAATAAGATAAGATCTATATAGGGAGGGGGCCCCCAATCCCAATATATCTATCTATATTTATTTGGCCCTATATAAATCTAATCTAACCCAGATAGATATGGCTTGGGCCCCTCTAACTTGAGACATCCCATCTATATAGAGAGGGAGAGTGGGGCCAAAGATAGATTTAATCAATCAAATCAACCTATACAGAGTGGGGGAGGGGGGGAAACCCTATAAAAATGAGTTAGTTTCATATCTTATATATAGAGAGGGATAAGAAAAATCTATATATTGGGCCCCCCAAGCCCTATATATCCCATATATATATATATGGGGTTAGATATATCTAAGGAGGGTGGCATATATAGATCTGATATGATATGATATGATCTACTCTATCTATTGGTGCTCCCCATATATAGAGAGGGGGAATGTCTATCTATATGGGATAGATAGATAGGGCTAGCTCATATTTGAACTAACTAGATACAGAGAGGAGAGCCATATAGATAATATAATATTCACTATGAGATATATGATATATATGGGGTCTCAATAGACCCAAACCTATATATAAAGGGGGGATCAAGATAAGATTCACTATGCTCAAGATAAGATCATATTCGCTATGCTCAAGATAAGATAGATAGGGCTTGGGCCGCTCTAAATCAAGACATTCCATCCCATCTATATAGAGAGGGGAGAGGGGAGAGGGGAGAGGGGAAAGGGCCACCATATAAGTTTAATATGATAGATATTTGGGGAAATGGAGAGGGCCACCATATAAGTTTAATGGGATAGATATTTGGGGAGAGGGGAGAGGGGAGAGGGGGTCCCAACCCTATTTATCTATTTGGGTTAGATCTATCTAAGGGGGATTCCCCCTATATATATCTAACATGAATAGATATAGAATACATAAGATTTAGGGGTGCCAAAAAATAATAGACTATGGGGGGTACAATATATAGATAAAGATAGATTCTATATTCAGTTTAGATATGGGGTGGGTGGCACGGTATATATTAGAGTTATTTTAGTTTAGTTTATTTTATATATAGGTCCAAAAAAACCCCATCTATATAGAGAGCCCCCCCCAAGCCCTATATATCTATCTGGGTTAGATTTATCTAGGGGGGCATATAGATTTGATCTAATCTAACCCCTATATATATAGAGAGGGGTCCCCCTATATAGATTTAATAGACTTTATATAGAGAGGGGGGGCCTATAACTCTATCTAACTCTATCTTGAGGGGTATTCACTATGTTCACCCCATATATAGCCATACAGAGTTGAGTTTAATGGGGATTGATTCTATAAAATTAATATATATGTGTGCCAATGAAACTATATATCATGAATCTCTCTATAGGTAGATTATAGATTTAGATTGATATAGGGTCACATATATAATGGATGATGACCCCCATATATAGAGTAGGGATAGGTCCCCCATCCCCATACCCATACCCATATATATAGAGGGAGATATAGAGGAGGGTCAAGGGTTTAATCTCATGAGTCACTTTCTCCCCCCTGGTAAATATATCTATAAGGGTGAGAACCATAGAATAGATAAGGATCATCCTACCACATATCTATTCTCATATCCCATCTCTATTAAAGGGTAAGGGGAAGTACAATATGGGAAGCAAGGCTTGGGTCACCCTATCTATATAGAGGACCCCCTAGATAAGACATATCCCCTATTGATTTATGGGATAGGTGTGAGGTGATGCAGTCCCTAGAATTTAGAACTAGCTGAGCAAAATAGATAGGGGCCCCATCCCATATCCATCTATAGGGATCTAGATTGGTAAGTGGTGCCATATCCTATATATTTAGTTTATTTTAGTTTATTTTATATAGAGGGCCACCCCCAAGCCCCCAACCATATAAAGTGCCTATATATATATATATATATATATATATATATATATATATATATATATATATATATATGGGAGTTATTTTGAATATAAAGGGGCTCCCCATATATATATAGGGGGAAACCTATAGATAAGATAATATATCTATATCTATATGGGCCTATATATCTTATCCCATATATATATATATGGAGTAACGAATATTATCTTATCTTATCTTGAGCATAGTGAATATTATAGACTCCCATATATATATGGGAGTTATTTTGAATATAAAGGGGCTCCCCATATATATATAGGGGGAACCCTATAGATAAGATAATATATCTATATCTATATGGGCCTATATATCTTATCCCATATATATATATATGGAGTAACGAATATTATCTTATCTTATCTTGAGCATAGTGAATATTATAGACTCCCATATATATATATATCATAGGGAATATTATCTTATCTATAGGGTGCCCCCTCTATATATATGGGGAGCCCCTTTATATTCAAAACAACCCCCATATATATATATGGGAGTTGTTTTGAATATAAAGGGGCTCCCCATATATATAGAGGGGGCACCTTATAGATTATATATATATCATAGGGAATATTATCTCTATAGGGTGCCCCCTCTATAAATATGGGGATCCCCTTTATATTCAAAACAACTCCCATATATATATATATATATATATATATATATATATATATATATATATATATATATATATATATATATATATATATATATATATATATATATATATATATATATATATATGTGGGAGTTGTTTTGTATATAAAGGGGCTCCCCATATATATAGAGGGGGCACCTTATAGATAAGATAATATTCCATATGATATATATATATATATATATATATATATGGGAGTCTATAATATTCACTATGCTCAAGATAAGATAAGATAATATTCACTACTCCATCTATATATATGGGATAAGATATATAGGCCCATATAGATATAGATATAGATATAGATATAGATATAGATATAGATATAGATATAGATATAGATATAGATATATATATATATATATATATATATATATATATATATATATATATATATATATATATATATATATATATATATATATATATATATATATAGATATATAGATATAGATATGGATATATAGGGTCCTCAACCCATATAGATAGATAGGTGATAGACATCTAGAAGATCTCCTTCTAGACTGGGTTCAGACTACCCCTATATAGATGATGAAAGAGTGACTGGATAGACTAGACTGAGTTCAGATAGACATTAAATATCTAGGGTGGGTGGCCTATATAGCCATCTATAACATCAACTATCTAGGGTGGGTTTGGTTAGAACATACATTGACTATTTTGGGTGGGCTAGGTTCAGACCCAACCTCCTAAAGATAGGTATATAGGGCATGGGTTGGCCTATCCATTTGGCACCTCCATCAGATCATACCTTCAAATGATTAACTCTCTACTATCTAGGGTGGGCCCTAGATATATAAATCTATGCTCACCTATATATCTATCTAATCCCCCACCAACTTCAATTTCTATATGGCTAGGGCTGTCTTTGGATAGACCAAAGAGACATTGATGAGACTGGGTTAGGTAGAACCCCTATTTATATATATATATATATATATATATATATATATATATATATATATATATATATATATATATATATATATATATGGTGTTTCATCCTAGTCTATCTTTCCAAAGTTGGGGTGGGTTGGGTTTAGACCCAACCTCCTAGAGATAGGTATATAGGGCATAGGTTGGGTGCATATAGATCTTAACTCAATGACCCTATCTATATGGCAAAGTTGTTCTTATACCTCTTAGTCTTTTTAGGGCTAGTCTAGGCACTTACTAACCTCTATCAGAGTGACTAGCAAGATGCCTATCTAATCTATGGTTTTCCCACTTGTTGACAAGCTTCTGATCTTGTCCTCATCCCCCACCACTATATAGGGACATATCCTCATCCCCCACCACTATCTAGGGACATGTCTATTTAAAGTCAAGATCAAAAGCTTGACATCACATCCCCCAACCCAAATCTATAGATGGGAAACCTTGAGGACATGCTGATAAGGTTACCTATCTATCTAGAGATGGAGAGGTTTTGGTTAAGATGTTAAGGTTTACATCCCTTCCCTATTTGTACATGGCCTTCTCAACCAATTGTTTTGTCATCTAGTCATCAACCTCATCAATGAGATACTTATATAATTTATGTCTTGTCCACCAGTTCACAATCTTGTCCTCTCCTAGATAGATAGATAAATAGGTAAGCTTGACCACTACCAGATAGATAGATAGATAGATAGTCAAGCTTGACCACTAGTTCTCAAGCTTGAGCATAGGTTCTCAAGGTTGACAACCAGATGTTGAAGTTGACATCTCCTAGATAGATAAGTAAGCTTGACATCAAGATGGGGAACCTAATATATTTGGGGTCCCCTATATATAGATCCATTTAAACTAACTCCCATATATATATAGAGCACCTCCCATCTAGTATATATGGGTTCCCCCCTCCCCCCTCTATATAGATAGATTGATTGATTGACTGATTATATACAGTTGGGGGTGGCCTGGCCTCCCCCTCCCTATAGATCTAATCTTATCCCATATATATATATAGTATTGAATATTATCTTATTTATCTGGGGTATAACATGTAGTCTAGTAATGCCCTCATTCCCCCCCCCTCCATATATAGAAATGAGATAACGCTCCAGCCCTATAGATATCTTAGCCAGTCATGAGTTAATTTTGAAACTAAGAACTATAGATATCTTAGCTAGTCATGAGTTGATTTTAGAACTAAGATAAAAAGAGGTGGGTATGAGGTTCATGAAATAGATGTAAAATATATTACTAGGACTAAATAGAAGAAGTGTCGATGCCAACACCTAGTTGAGTACCAACTATAGAGAGTTACCCCCATATATAGATATAGATATAGATAGGTCCTCATGATTATAATATAATAAGTGGCAGAAGTGGGCCTATCTCTAGAATATATGTAAAGTCTGTCACCTATCTCTATCTCCCTTGAAGTGGGCTTGGGCGTGATACAGATGGCATGAATGCCATATGTAGATAGGGGCCCCATTCTCTTCTTATCGAGATGGATAATAGATGCCCTGAATAGAGTAGGTTCCCCACTCTCAATATCTCCTAAGAATGCATAACTATAGAGGTTGGGCCCTATCCCTCTATATATAGCTATCCTCTTAGCCCCTATCTATTTAAAGAAGGAAAGGGACAAGGTCCTATCTCAAGAAATAATGGGGGTGGAGATGGAGACACTACACCTTTTCTCCCTTGCCCCACTATATCTATTGGGTGGTCTCCATCTCAAACTAAGAGATGGTTTAACCCTATATAGATATATGGCACACCCTATACCATATATATTACATAGATAGGCATTCTCTCTCATTTACATTTATATATGGGGTAGGGGGTGGGGGTGCCAAGAAAATATATACCATGCCAATGCCAAAAAAACTTTATCTCTATATCATGGGGGGATCAATGTTAGGAATTTTATAATAAGTGGTAGAAGTGGGCCTATCTCTAGAATATCTGTAAAGTCTGTCACCTATCTCTATCTCCCCTGAAGTGGGCTTGGGCATGATACAGATGGCATGAATGCCATATGTAGATAGGGGCCCCATTCTCTTCTTATCAAGATGGATAATAGATGCCCTGACTAGAGTAGGCTCCCCACTCTCTATATCTCCCGAGCATGCATAACTATAGATGTTGGGCCCTATCCCTCTATATATAGCTATCCTCTTAGCCCCTATCTATTTAAATAAGGAAAGGGACAAGGCCCTATATCAAGAAATAATGGGGGTGGAATGGAGGCATTACACCTTTTCTCCCTCACCCCACTATATCTATTGGGTGGTCTCCATCTCAGACTAAGAGATGGTTTGACCCTATATAGATATATGACATAGCCTATACCCTATATATTACATAGATAGGCACCCTCTCTCATTTACATTTACATTTACATTTATATATGGGGTAGGGGGTGGGGGTGCCAAGAAAATATATACCATGCTAATGCCAAGGAAACTCTATCTCTATATTATGGGGGGATCAATGTTAGGACTTTCAAATCAGGGGGTCGGGGGGAATAAGAATGAGGATAACCATGACTAGGGCCTAGATAATGATGATAATGGTGGGAGTCCAAACTATGTTGATATCACAAAGATAATGATCCGATATCCCATATAGATATATAACGCTTGAAATATTGAAGGAGCCATAAAATCAAAAGTGAAAGTGGAAGTGGCCTCAATGAGAATGGTGGACCGTATATATCTATATGGCCATTCAATAGGTTAGGGTCTGGGGTCTGGGGCTCATCAAACCCTACCCAATTATTTATTTGGGTGTATAGCTTATAGTCAACAAGGTCCTAGATATATAGGGTATAGGGCCACCCATATTTCTATGGGGTTGGGATATATATGTCGAGGGGGACTATCAGGTAATTTATTCTCTCTTCATATCCATCCATATATGGTGACCCTATCTATAGTTACGCATGGGTTTGAAGCCTAGCTAACAACTGGTTGATATTCAAGTTGATAGAGTTGAGTAGAGTTATGGATATTCTATAGGGTTTATTGAGACTTATCTATCTAGGGATCACCCACACCTAGTGGTTTTCCCTTGCCTCACCCTTATAAGTAGTGGACCCTAGCCTCACCCTTGTAATCAGTGGACCTCACCCTTACAATAGATTATTATATATATATATATCATCAAGGTGGTATCATGTATATATTATATATGTAAATCAACACCCCTCATTTAGATTGTAAACAACCCTCATCAATATGGCAGAGCCCTATATAATCTAATCTAGTCTAGTCTAGTCTAGATTGAACCCCTATCTAATATGTCTAGTATAGTCTAGTAAAGATGGAAAATCCCTATAGAGTTTCTTATCTTAGTGCACACTCATATAGACTATAGTAAATATGACACAATCAAGTCTAGAGTGACTGCCCATCTATATTATACTTGTAGCGAATCCAAAAAAACCCTATCTTATATATCCTATATAGATAGATAGGGGTCCCATATATCTATTTTTGTATAGTCTAAATGGCACATCCCTATCCTATATAAATGGCCATCATCAAGGTTTCCAGATAGATAAGATAAGATCTATAGGGAGGGACAAAAAAAATCTATATTGAGCCACCCTCAATTGTCAATCATTAATCAATCAATCTATCTATATTGAGGGGGGGAGGGGGGAGGCCACCATATATATTTAATGGGCCATATTTTTTTAGAGGCCCCCTCTAACTCTATCTAACTCTATTTATATAGAGGCCAAATAAACTCTATCTTGATGTGGGAGATACTATATATCATCATATATATAGAGGAGGGGACAACTGTATAGAGTTAATCAATCTATATAGAGGGCCAAAGAAACTCTATCTTAGGGGGGCAACCATATAAAGTGAAGTGCCCTATCTATATATATGTAGTTGACCCTCTATATAGATGGGATTTTAGATATAAAGGGGAGGGGCTCTCCATATATATATAGAGAGAGGGAGTCATTATGATAGATAGAGATAGAGCCCTATAGAGAAATTCTAAAGAGGGGGCCATATAGATATATAGTTTTTTCTTCCCTATATATCTTATCTCTATGCTCAATACAGTGGGGTTCATCCCCACCACTATCTAGGTGCCTCAAGTTGGCAATCTATAGATATTTAGGGTTCATCTACCATATAGAATATCCTATAGCCATTGGCAAGTCCCTTAGAGCTATGCCCCATTGGCCATTTATTTGGAGTTCATCTATCGATTCACCAATTGGTAACTATCTATATGGAAAATGAACCCCCATATAGATAGTAATCTTGAGTGTATCCCCCACTCTCGATATAGGCCCATAAAGATAGATTCCCCCCAAAAATATATAAGTATATATATGGGCCCCCTTAATAGATAGAGCTCATTAAACTCAACTTTATATGGTTGGGGGTGGGACCCCACCCCTAATATATAGAGTTCTTTTGGGAACCCCCAAAACTATATATCTAGGGTGTGAGTGATAGTGAACCTAACTATATCTAGGGGGCTTGGCCCATGAAACTATCCTCTCTATAGTTATTATCCCTATTCTCTCACGAGATTAGTTAGTATGGTATGGTGATTTAGACCCTTATTATAGTTGTAGCTAGCCACCTTTCTTTCTTTAACTCAGTTTCAAACTCATGACTCTTCTCAGTTCTAAACTTGTGACTGTTTCAATTTTAAACTCATGACCAACTAATATTCTCACTTCAATCTGATCGATCCCATGAGAGAACCCATATAGAGGGGCCCATATATATATATATATATATATATATATATATATATATATATGGCAGTCATATCATGTGTATTTATATATATATGTATGATATGATTGCCCTATATATATATATATATATAGGGCAGTCATATCATGTATTATATATAAAGGGGCCCATATATATATATATATATATATATATATATATATATATATATAGGGAAATCATATCACATATATTAGGAGTGGTCTATTAGACTATAGTAAAGGACTCTAGAGTGTCTCCCTTGATGATCACCTAAAGGCCTTGCCTTTGTCCTCCTAAGTAGAGCATAGATATATTCATCTCCATCTATCATCTATATATAAAGGGGTGATTCAATATCACTCACACCTCAATATAGATCTATCACCTTATAGAGTATAGATATAGATATAAAGGGTCCCTCTCCCCACCCCTACTTTATTGGTAGAGGCCCATATATCTATTTGGGAGGCATCGAGAGAGAGGGATGCTCATCTATATCTATCTAGGGTATGTTTGCCTAAAGTGTGTACCCTTCCCCTTGAATTCTTGAGAAAATAATAGATAGAGGATATCAAGGGCCATAACTTTATTTCCTTTAGGCCATTTATGAAGTCAGCACGAGGTCCATGGCTTCATTGCCTATCATTTGCCCATCTATCCACCCATCCCATCCCATTTATATAGATCTAATGTGATTTGATTTGATCTAATATGATCTAATCCCAATGGTTCTCTCCCACCATATAGTGAGGGGGATCCCATGAGAGAACCCATAAAGAGAGGGGCTCTTATAAATTTCCCCTTTATTCTCTTCTCTTTTCATTTGGTGAGCCTACTATATGGTAGGTAGCTGGGGGGTGTTGTGAAGAATATAACAGTGGCCTATTGATATATGGGGAAGTGCTCAATTGATATCTATTTATTTGATTATTCTAGACTAGAGATAGGAGAGTAAGCCCTCTTGTGCCCTATATATCTTCCAAACCCCCTCATATATATATTGCTTTTTCTAGGAGAGTCATTCTCCTCTTGATTGACAGAGGAGAAGAGAGAGAACCACCATTGATTCCCCATATAGATAAGATAAGTTTCTTAAGATAAGATAAGAAAGATATATAAGGAGGCAACCCCCAAGCCCTATATATCTATCTAGGAATATCTAATCTATCTATGGTAGATAGATCTATATAGGGGGGCCAAAAAAGCTCCCCATATTTATAGAAAGGGGGGCTTCCCCCCAAACTGATATATCTATCTAGGCCTATCTAATCTTAATATGGTAGATCTAGATCTATATAGGGGTCCAAAGAAACTCCCCATATATATAGAGAGGGGGGGATCTATCTCTATATAAACTAACTCTATCCCTATAAAGATTAGATAGGCTCCAAACTACATAGTTTGGTATGCATCTACAAAATATCATTGATCGAAAGAGGGTGCCCCTTCTATATCTATATCACTATTTATATCTATAACACTATCACTATTTATCTCATTATTTATATCTATATGGTATGGGGGACTCAAATCTCTCTTGATCTATAGAGAAACCATATACAATAGATGGAAAAGCTCGTACACTCCACTCTGATGGCCTCCACTATAGCTAATAGATATAGCTAGGCCCTCTACCTCTACCTCTCTATTCTAACTCAACTAATATATTAGAGAGCACCTAGACTCTATTCTATATTAAATGAGTTAAATGAGACTCTAGTTCCACCTCTCAATATATATATATATATATATATATATATATATATATATATATATATATATATATATATATATATATATATATATATATATTATATACATGACATGAATGATTTCCTTACCTATGTGTGTGTGTGTGTGTGTGTGTGTGTGTGTGTGTGTGTGTGTGTGTGTGTGTGTGTGTGTGTGTGTGTATAGGGGCCTAAAGAGGGGGATCCAATAAATAAGTCACACCCCCCTATAGATCAAAATGAAACTTAGAGGTGGAGGAGGGGGAGTGCCAACTAAACTCTATGTGGGGCACTCAATTGATTTCACCCTTATCTATCTAGATATTAATATGCCCACCCCATCTAGATTCTTGAGATAGATAAATAGATAGTCTAAATAGAATTTTCAGCCCCACCCCACCCCATATTGAGATGGGGGAGTATAAATATGGGCCCACTCTCTAAATGGATCTCCCAAGAACTATAGACTCTATAGATTATATAGCCCTAGCTCTCTACTCTATATAGAGGTTGTTAGTGTCATATATCTAGGGCCTCAACCAAGAAAAAATAAATTTGATATGATGTGATAGGATGTGGTCAACCCCCCATCTCCCCTATCTACATATATATGGGGGGTACCCTAGACTCTATATTGATTTGGTCCTCTCTATATATATCTATAGATAGGCCTCAGCCCCCTCATGGTATATCTGATAGATATAGGTCATGATCAGCCACATATTCTATCTATACCCAACCCTATTCCATATCTATATATAGGGGTCCCAAGAGAGGAGGTCTACCCTACCCATCTATCTCTCTATCCATCTAATCTAACCTATCTTTCCTAACTCTCTATAGTACTCTCTATAGCTTGTTGAGTATATAGATCTAGATCTAGATTGTGGTGAGTGTTCTTCTATTTAGATCAATTCTAATTGGATAGAGATAAAAATAGATGCCTAATGTGTTAACCCTTTTGTACCCTACTCCATCCCTATTCATATTCACATTCACATTCATATATGCTCTGGATGTCTACCCAGTATTGAGTTTAGATATCCCCTATAGATAGATCCACCCCCACCCATATAGATTAGAATCTATATATGGGGTCCAAGAAAATATATACCATGCCAATGCCAATAAACTCTATCTCTATCTATATATTGTGACCCCCCCACAATATATATATAATATATATTGTAGAGGGGCATTAAAATTGGCATTGATCAGATTCCTTGAATCTAGGAAGAGAAACTCCATATGGTTTCTTTGGCCCTCCTTATCCCTCTTTATATAGATTGGATTAGATCATAGATATGGTGACACCCTTAGAACTAGATAGACCTTGACAGCCTCCCCTAGTTCTAAAGGGGTTTCCATATCTATAATCCAATCTAATCTATATAAGGAGGGCTAGGGAGGGCTAAATAAACCCAAATAGATAAGGCTTGGGCCAAAGAAACTCCATATATATAGAGCCCCCCTCCCCCCTTTATAGATCTGATCTAACCCAGATAGATAGGGCTTGGGCCTTCCTAGAGAGATCCACTCTATCTTGTGCCCCACTTATATAGATCTATAAGATATTTGGGGGGAGGGCCACCCCCAACCCCCAACCCCAATCCCCAGGGATGGCATAGTATAGATTCACTATGGATTTCTATGGGGATAGTCTATAGATAGAGATAGAGATAGAGATAGAGTTTATATTCAATTTAGATATGGTGTGGGGGGATTGGCATTGAGAGTTTAGAGTTAATTATAGTTATAGTTATATTTATAGTTATAGTTATAGTTATAGTTATAGTTATAGTTATAGTTATAGTTATAGTTATAGTTATAGTTATAGTTATAGTTATAGTTATAGTTATAGTTATAGTTCTAGTTAATATAGAGGGACAAAAAAACTCTATCTTGGGCCACCATATAGAGTTTAATGGGCTAGACCCTATATAGAAAGAGGGGGGAGGCCACCCCTAACTGTATATAGTTTTTTTGGAAACCCCCAACCATATAAATTGAAGTTGAGTTTAATAGGCTATACCCTATATAGAGAGAGGGGGAGAGGGGGGTTGGATCTATGTGGATGCCTCCCTAGAGAGATATATAGGTTGAATGGTAAATGGATATGTGTGGATATAGGGCTGGCTCTCTTTCTCCTCTATCTCATCTCTATCTCATAGGGTGGGATCTCTTTATTTCTATCATAGGTTAGGGCTCCCCAAATAGATATAATCCACTATCCACTCTATTTTATTTCTCAAAGAATAATTATGATGTTGAAAAATGATATCGAGTTGGGAGGGAAATATGCCATTTGATATTATTCCATTCGTTCATGTATTAAGTCTGAAGGGTATCTCAATTTGTAATAAAGAAATGATAGTAGCTCATCATTTCATAGGTTTTCTAATATTTAGTCAAAGGAGTTTGGGTAATACTTACAAAGCAACATTCAAGGTTAGAATTAGGGCTATTCATAGGGAATTTCAATAATTCCTCAATCCCAACAAAGTGGTGTCTCTAGAATCCAAGGAATGACAACAATTACTTAGGGTCAGCTTGCATTCAATTATGCCAAAAATTTTAGAATCACTATCGATTAAGATGACATGTTGTGTGATTAAGTGCGAAAGGATAGTGCAAGATATGTCATGCCAAAACCCAAATGTGGAGTCAACAACACCTCCAAATTCCATTTCTTCCCATCCTAATGTTGCATGTTCAGTTCTTCTAAATAGATAGACCCATAGAGATTTTATGGACATAGATGGAATATAAGTATACCAACCAACCTCTCTAGCTCATACCCACCTTGCATATATAGATATAGATATAGATATAGATATAGATATAGATATAGATATATAGCCCACCTTGCCTATATAAATATAGATCCCAACCTCTCCAGCTTGTACTAACCTCTCTAGATTGAATGGGATAGACCCTATATAGAGAGGGCTAAAGAAACTCTATATTGAGGGTCACCCTATAGATTGAATGAGATAGACCCTATTTATATAGACGGCCAAATAAACCTAGATAAATATATAGGGTGTTTTGTCCCTTTATATAAACTCAAGACATATATATAGAGAGAGAGGGGGGGCCAGATAGATTTTCTTTGGCCCCCCTCTCTATACTATCTATATGGATATTTTTTGGCCCTCTATCTAAACTAAACTCTATCTAACTCCTTATACCCTATATATAGAGAGGGGGGCAAAGAAACTCCCCATCTATATAGAGAGGAGGGGAAGGGCCCAAATATCTAGTTCTTTTGGGCCTCCTCTCTATACTATCTATATGGGGTTTTAGATAGAATTAGAGGGGACCTCTATATAAACTAAACTAATATAGACTGTGTTAATTCCCCATAAAGAATATAGAGTCTATTTATATACTATGGGGGGATTGATACCACTTGATATCCCCACCCTAGTACATAGACTTTATTGGGATATAGAGGCCTGAGATAGGATATATAGATGGGAGGCCCAAGATAGGATATATATAGGGGAGGGCATTCCCCTAGTCTATAATAGAGAAGTTTGACTACCCCAGATAACTAACTAAACACAAAACATCATGACTTTTGGAGCTCAGATTGAGAGGGGTACCCAAACACTGTATGAATTGAATCAAGGTTAATATTATATATGTAACATGACATGACCCTATATCTACCTACACCTTATCCCCCTAGATAAATATAACCCAAATAGATATATAGGGCTTGGGGGGAGGGGGCCTCTTGATCTACCCCACCCCATATATCTGATTAAAGGGGGATATGGGGCTATCATCTAGAAGGTAGTGATCCAAGCCTCCTACCCTATAGATTAAAGGGGGGTATGGGGTTATTGCCTTGATTCATCTTTATCTTTATCTTTATATATAGAGGGGGAGGGGAGGGGGCCTCTCGATCCAATCACAGCCTTACCATTACACTATCTATAAATATAAACCTCCCAATATGTTACTATATATAGGTGGTATGATCTCATCAAACACCTAGATAGATATATAAGGGTGGGGAGAACTCAACCAACCACTCTATAGAGGGGAGCACTCAACCAACCAATCACTCTCTATCAATAGTAGTAACCAATGAATCACAAGTTCTATATACAAGGGATTACCCATCTAATTCTATAATCCCTATATATCTTATCCATCCATAGCCTCTATATATAGATGGGGTTTCATTTAGATATTATCTATGAGGTGGCCCTAGCTATAAAAATTTGCACTCACCCCACCTCATATATAGATTGATAAATGCTAGATATATATATGTTGTATCCCATCTATCATCTATAATCTAGGGGGTAATATATATTCTCTAGGTGACCCTCACACTCCCCTAATCTATTATAGAGAGGAGGAAAACCCCCTAATCTAATATCAGGACCTATAGATATAGATATATGGCTTGCCACAAGGTGGGAGACTATATATCTATCTAG
>JARHVA010006928.1:45000-47500 GCA_037957365.1 Torreya grandis | reverse complement strand
CATATATAGATAGATGAGTTAGAGCTCTACTCTATAGAACATAGAGTAGGTCATCAAGGGAGTGCCTAGAGGTGGAGATGAGCCCTATCTATCTATATAGTACCCCTTGGCCTACCCATATATAGATAGGCTCCCCCTTCGTCAGCCTATATATATATATATATATATATATATATATATATATATATATAAGGTATGCTATATTCTATATAGTGAGTACTAATCTGATAGTCTGGATTCTATCTAGTGAGTACCACCCCTGTATGTTGTATGTCCCTCTAGATATATATGGCCACCCCATCTATATATCCCATATAGATAGATAGGGAAAATAATCTATATATATAGAATATGTATTCTCTCTAGTGAATGCTAGATTGGAATGCTAGATTAAATCTAGCCAACCATGCCAAATAGATATATAGGCTATCCAACAAGATAAAATATAAATGTCTCCCTCAATATCCATCATTGCACATATCATATGTTTGACCCATATAGAATATAGATCTAGTTGTGAGTGCAGATGTATATAGGCATTTATGCTCACCAAATCCATTGACTCCCTATAGATATAGATATAGATACCCAAATCATATCAAGGTGGTAGCTATATCTAGTTCCAAATCATATAAGGGTGGTGGCTATATCCCCCATATAGAGAGAGGGGGAGTTGTCAGGCTCCATATCTCACACCCATTGGCCTATATATGCCCTTCATTGGGAGAGTGCCCCATATTTATCTATCTATAGGGAAACTAGAAACTATGTCAACTAGAAACTCTCTTCTTTATTGTTAGATGAGGGATGAGGGGCATGGCATACATAAAATCCATGAGGCTATATCTAGTAGGTATCCCTCTCTAATTTCCATATATTGGTATGGTACTTGACTAAATCTAAGCTACTTGACTGAATCTAAGCTATGGAGGTTCACTGATGCTCATAGTTATGTTATATATAGAGTAGGCAAGCCATCAAGGCCTCTTTAAATTAGCTTCCTCCCACTATAAATATTGGAGGGGTACTTTGAGTTGAGCTATCCTTTTTTGAACTAAGCTATCATTTGAAGTCTATCAAGTTTTAACCTGCACCTGTCATCCCCCTATTTATATATTGTTAGGAGGACCCCTATATATTTATATATATATATATATATATATGGTTCAGATAGTTCTCTCTAGATGGGCGATTTAATTCTAATCTCCCCCCCTCCTTATCTATTAGTCGGTGGCCAAATAGATACATAGGATTATATATATATATATATATATATATATATATATATATATATAGGGCATACATGTTGGGATGTCTATACATGTTGGGATGTCTATTTTAGTCCTCAGTACATTGGGATTTTGGTCTTTAGGAGTCATTCTTGAGTATGGTACATGTGAATTCCCCTATCTATAAAGTAGAGTCTACCCAGGATCACCCATCTATCTAAAGAGGGAAACTACTCTGAAAGGGATAGAGTCAGGCCTAGATATGGTGACAGGACTCTCTAGAGTTCCCTTATATAGAGAGGGGGGATGCTTAAAAGGCTGAGCCATATATAGATAGATGAGTTAGAGCTCTACTCTATAGAACAAAGAGTAGGTCATCAGGGGAGTGCCTAGAGGTAGAGATGAGCCCTATCTATCTATATAGTATCCCTTGGCCTACCCATATATAGATAGGCTCCCCCTTTGTCGGCCTATATATATAGGGGTGCCATATATATATATATATATATATATATATATATATATATATATATATATATATATATATATATATATATATATATATAGGGACCTAACCTTCCTTGGCCCCCATCTTCATTTAGATAGAGGGGGGAGGGGAGACATCAAGGGAGGTAGGGGAGAACCCCATAAATATCTATCTATATAGGGGGCCATCTCTAGTCTATATATAAGTTAATCCCTATATATCTATTTTGGAGTGCCAAGATAATTCTATAGGATATGCCCATATATTTAGATATTTTCTCACCCCTTGATCTCCCATATATATAGATAGGGCACCTATAGGTTCAACTGAAGAAGCTTTATTTGTTGATTAGACAAGCAATTGAATGGATAAGCAAGGCAAGCTCTCCTTGATCTAATCAGCTAATATTCACTATAATACCATGAATTATATACTATCTTTGGTAGTAAAACACACCAGATTAGATCACTACACCCACCCATCTCCACTACTATATATAGAGAGGGAGAGGTTGGCCTTCCTTTAGTATAGATAGATAGATAGATAAATAGATAGATAGACAGATAGACATACAGACAGACAGACAGACAGACAGACAGATAGATAGATAGATAGATAGATAGATAGATAGATAGATAGATAGATAGATAGATAGATAGATAGATAGATCTGTCTATCTATCTATTTGTCTATTTGTCTATCTTTCTGTCTTTCTGTCTGTCTGTCTTTCTATCTTTCTATCTATCTGTCTATCTATCTATCTTCTATCTGTCTATCTCCCTAT
>JARHVA010006928.1:0-42500 GCA_037957365.1 Torreya grandis | reverse complement strand
GACAGACAGAAAGATAGACATACAGATAAATAGACAGAAAGACAGACAAACAGACAGACAGACAGATAGATAGATAGATAGATAGATAGATAGATAGATAGATAGATAGATAGATAAACAGAGTGGGTTGGGGTTCCTAGCCATATAGATTAGATCTATAGATAGGGGGGCATCTAACTCTATATAACTCTATCTTGAGGGGTATTTTCTATGCTCACCCCATATATAGCCATACAGAGTTGAGTTTAATGGGGATTGATTCTATAAAATTAATATATATGGGTGCCAATGAAACTATGTATCATGGATCTATCTATAAGTAGATTATAGATTTAGATTTATATAGGGTCACGTCTATAATGGATGATGACCCACATATATAGAGTGGGGATAGGGGTCCCATCCCCATCCCCATTAATAGAGAGGGAGATAGAGAGGGGAGCCAAGGGTTTGATCTCATAAGTCACTTTCTCCCCCCCCCATGGTAAATAGATCTATAAGGGTGAGAACCATACAATAGATAAGGATCATTCTACCCCATATCTATTCTCATATCCAATATCCCATCTCTATTAAAGGGGAAAGAGAAGGGAAATAGGATAAGGAGGTCTTGGGTCACCCTTTCTATAAATAGGACCCCCTAGATATAGATATGGTTCAAGCCATATCCCCTATCGATTTATGGGATAGGTGTGAGGCAATGCAATCCTTAGAATTTAGAACTAGCTGAGCAGAATAGATAGGGGTCCCATACCATATCCATATATAGGGATCTAGATTGGGAAGTGGTGAGATATCCTATATAGTTAGTTTAGTTTAGTTTAGTTTATATAGAGGGCCACCCCCAAGCCCCCAACCATATAAAGTGCGTATATATATATATATATATATATATATATATATATATATATATATATATATATATATATATATATATATATATATATATATATATATATATATATATATATATATACGCACTTTATATGGTTGGGGGCTTGGGGATGGCCCTCTATATAAACTAAACTAACTATATAGGATATCTCACCACTTCCCAATCTAGATCCCTATATATGGTTATGGGATGGGACCCTTATCTATTCTGCTCAACTAGTTCTAAATTCTAGGGACTGCATTGCCTCACACCTATCCCATAAATTGATAGGGGATATGGCAAGAACCATATATATATATATGGGAGTTATTTTAAATATAGAGGGGATCCCCATATATATAGAGGGGGGGAACCCTATAAATAAGATAATATTCCCTATGATATATATATATATATATATATATATATATATATATGGTAGTCTATAATATTCACTATGCTCATGATAGATATAGATATAAGGCCAGATAATATTTGTTACTCCATCTATATATATGGGATAAGATATATAGGCCCAGATAGATATAGATATAGATACAGATATAGATATAGATATAGATATAGATAAAGATATAGACATAGATATAGATATAGATATAGATATAGATATAGATATAGATATAGATATAGATATAGATATAGATATAGATATAGATATAGATATAGATATGGATATATAGTGTCCTCAACCCATATTGATAGATAGGTGATAGACATCTAGAAGAGATCCTTCTAGACTGGGTTTGGACCAGCCCTATATATATGGTGAAAGAGTGATTGGATAAACTGGGCTGGGTTCGAATAGACATTAACTATCTGGGGTGGGGTGGCCTATATATCCATTTAGAACCTCCTTCAATTGTCTAGGGTGGGTTGGGTTCAAACAAATATTAACTATCTAGGGTGGGCTAGGTTTTGACCCAACCTCTTAGAGATAGGTAAATAGGGCATGGGTTGGCCTATATTTCCATCTAGCACCTCCATCAGACCGTACCTCCAGATGATTGACTCTCTACTATCTAGGGTGGGCCCTAGATATATAAATATATACTCACTTATATATCTATCCAATCACCACCCACTTCAATTTACATATGACCAAGGTTGTCTTAAAACAGATGGAAGAGACACTTACGATATTGGGATGGGTAGAACCCTTACATATATATATATATATATATATATATATATATATATGGTGTTTCATCCTAGTATGTCTTTCCTATGCTTGGGTGGGCTGGGTTCAGACCCAACCTCCCAGAGATAGGTGTATAGGGCATAGGTTGGGTGTTATAGATCTTAACTCGGTGACCTTATCTATATGGCAAAGTTGTTCCCGTACCTCTTAGTTTTTTTAGGGCTAGTCTGGGTACTTAATGACCTCCATCAGAGTGACTAGAAAGATGCTTATTTAATCTATGGCTTGCCTATTTGTCGATAAGATTTTGATCTTGTCCTCATCCCCCACCATTATCTAAGGAAATATCCTCATCCCCCACCACTATCTAAGGACATGTCTATTACTAGTAAAGATCAAAATCTTGACATCACATCCCCTAGCCTAGATCTATAGATAGGCAACTTTGAGGACATTTCAAGAAGGTTTCCTATCTATCTAGAGATGGAAAGGTTGGGGTCAATATTTCAAGGTTTACATCCCTTCCCTATTTGTACATGGCCTTCTCGACTAGTTGTTTTTTCATCTAATCATCAACCTCATCAATGAGATGCCTATATAATTTATGGTTTATCCACCTATCCACAACCTTGTCCTCTCCCAGATAGATAAATAAATAGGCAAGCTTGACCACTACCAGATAGATAGATAGGCAATCTTGCCCACCAATTCTCAAGATCGACCACTACTAGATAGATAGGCAAGCTCAACCATAGGTTCTCAAGGTTGACAACCAGATGTTGAGGTTGATATCTCTTAGATAGATAATTAAGATTGACATCGAGATAGGGAACCTGATCTATTTGGGCCCCTTATATATATATCCATTTAAACTAACTCCCATATATATATAGAGCACCTCCCATCTAGTATGTAGGGGTTCCCCCCTCCCCCCTCTATATAATCAGGGCCCATTAAATCTATATGGTGGCCTCTCCCCTCTATATAGATAGATAGATAGATTGATTATATATAATTGGGGTTGGCCTAGCCTCTCCCTCCATATAGATCTTATATTATCCCATATATATATATATATATATATATATATATGGAGTATCGAATATTATCTTATCTATCTAGGGTATAGCATATAGTCTAGTAATGCCCTCATCCCCCCCTCCATATATAGAAATGAGATAAGGCTCCAGACCTATAGATATCTTAGCCATTCATGAGTTGATTTTGAAACTGAGCCCTATAGATATCTTATCCAGTCACAAGTTGATTTTAGAACTAAGATAAAGAGAGGTGATTATGAATTTCATGAACTAGATGTAACATATATGACTAGGACTAGATAAAAGAAGTGTCAATGCCAATGCCTAGTTGAGTGCCGACTATAGAGAGTTTCCCCCATGTGTGTGTGTGTGTGTGTGTGTGTGTGTGTGTGTGTGTGTGTGTGTATTTATATATATATATAGGGCCTTGTGATTACAATCTAAGAAGTGGTGGAAGTGGGCCTATCTCTAGACTAGACCTAAAGGCCACCAGCTATCTTTATCTCCCTTGAAGTGGGCCTAGGCATGATATAGATGGCATGAATGCCATATGCAGATAAGGGCCCCATTCTCTTCTTATCGAGATGGATAATAGATGCCCTAACTAGAGTAGGTTCCCCACTCTCTATATCACCTGAGCATGCATGACTATAGATGTTGGGCCCTATCCCTCTATATATAGTTATCCTCCTAGCCCTATCTATTTGAAGAAGGAAAGGGACAAGGCCTTATCTCTAGAAAGAATGGGGGTGGAGATGGAGACACTACACCTTTTCTCCCTCACCTCACTATATCTATTAGGCAGTCTCCATCTCAGACTAAGAGATGGTTTAACCATATAGATATATGGCACACCCTATACCCTATATATTACCAAGATAGGCCCCCTCTCTCATTTACATTTACATTTATATATGGGGTAGGGGGTGGGGGTACCAAGAAAATATATATCTTGTTAATGCCAAGGAAACTCTATCTCTATATTGTGGGGGGATCAAGGTTAGGACTTTCCAATCAGGGGGTTGAGGGGAATAATAATGAGGAGAACCATGACTAGGGCCTAGACAATGATGATAACGGTGGGAGCCCAAACTATGTTCATATCACAGAGATATTGATCTAGTAGCCCATATAGATATATAGCATTTGAAATGTTGTTGAAGGAGCCATAAAATCAAAAGTGAAAGTGGAAGTGGCCTCAATGAGAATGGTAGACCTTATATATCTATATGGCCATTTAATAGGTTAGGGTCTAGGGTCTGAGGCTCGTCAAACCCTACCTGATTATTTCTTTGGGTTTATAGCCTATAGTCAATTAGGTCCCAAATATATAGGGTATAGGGACTATTAGGTAATTTATGCTCTCTTCATATCCATCCATATATGGTGACCCTATCTATAGTTATGCATGGGTTTAAAGGCTAGCTAACAATTGGTTGATATGCAATTTGATAGAGATGAGTAGAGTTATGGATATTATACAGTGTCTATTGAGACTTATCTATCTGGGGCCAACCCACCCTTGGTGGTTGTCCCTTGTCTCACCCTTATAATTAGTGGATCATGGCCTCACCCTTGTAAGTAGTGGACCTCACCCTTGAAATAGAGTAGTTGATGTATATATTCGAGGTGGTATCATGTATATAGTCTATATGTCAATCAACACCCCTTGTTTAGATTGTAAACATCCCTCATCAATATGGAAAAGCCCTATAGAGTTTAGTCTAGTCTACTCTACTCTAGTTTAGTCTAATCTAGTCTAGTTTAGTCTAGTCTAGTCTAGATTGAACCCCTATATAATATGTCTAGTCTAGTCTAGTAAACATGGAAAAGCCCTATAGATTTTCTTATCTTAGTGCACACTCATATAAAGTATAGTAAATATGGCACAATCAAGTCTAGAGTGATTACCCATCTATATTATACTCATAGTGAACCCAAAAAAAACCTATCTTATCTATCCTATATAGATAGATAGGGACCCCTATATCTATTTGTGTATAGTCTAGATGGCACATCCTTGTCCTATATATATGGCCATCATCGAGGTTACCAGATAGATAAGATAATATCTATAGGGAGGGCCAAAAAAACTATATATTGTGCCACCCTCAAATGTCTATCATTAATCAATCTATCTATCTATATTGAGGGGGGAAGGGGGGAGGCCACCTGCTTATATAGAGGCCCCCTCTAACTCTATTTATATAGAGGCCAAATAAACTCTATCTTGAGGTGGGAGATATTGTATATCATAATCTATATAGAGGAGGGAACAACTATATAGAGTTAATCAATCTATATAGAGGGCCAAAGAAACTCTATCTTGGGGGGGAAACCATATAAAGTGAAGTGCCCTATCTATATATATGGAAGTTGATCCTATATATAGATGGGAGTTTAGATATAAAGGGGATGGGATATCCATATCTATAGAGAGAGAGGGGGTCACTATGATAGATAGAGATAGAGCCCTATAGAGAAATTCTAGAGAGGGGGGCCATATAAATATATAAGTTGTTCTTCCTTATATATCTTATCTCTATTCTCAATACAGTGGGGTTCATCCCCATCACTATCTAGGTGCCTCAAGTTGGCCATCTATAGATATTTAGGGTTCATCTACCATATAGAATACCCTATGCCCATTGACAAGTCCCTTAGAGGTATGCCCCATTGTCCATCTATTTGGGGTTCATCTATTGATTCACCCATTGGCAACTATCTATATGGAAAATGAACCCCCATATAGATAAAGTAATCTTGAGTGTATCCCCCACTCTCTATATAGGCCCATATAGATAGATGCCCCCTAAATAATATATAAGTATAGATATGCCCCCCCATTAGATATATCCCATTAAACTCAACTTTATATGGTTGGGGGTGGGACCCCCCCAATATATAGATTTTTTTGGGAACCCCCAAAACTCTATAGGGTCGAGAGGGGGGTCACCTCTAGCTATCTAGGGTGTGAGTGATAGTGAATCTAACTATATCTAGGGAGTTTGGCCCATAGAACTCTCTTCTCTATAGTTATTGTTCCTATTCTCTCAGGAGATTAGTTAGTATGATATGGTGATTCAGACTTGTATTGTAGTTATAGCCAGCCACCTTTCTTTCTTTAGCTCAATTTCAAACTTGTGACTCTCTCTGTTCTGAACTCATGACTCTTTCAGTTCTAAACTCATGACCATTTAATATTCTCGCTTCAATATGTTTGATCCCATGAGAAAACCCATATAGAGGGGCCCATATATATATGTCAGTCATATCACGTATATTAGGAGTGGTCTATTAGACTATGGTATAGGACTTTAGAGAGTCTCCCTCGATGATCTCCTAAAGGCCTTGCCTTCATCCTCCCAAGTAGAGCATAGATATATTCATCACCATCTGTCATCTATATATAAAGGGGTGGTTCACTATCGCTCACACCTCAATCTAGATCTATCTCCATATATACTATAGATATAGATATAAAGGGTCCCTCTCCCCACCCCTACTTTATTGGTAGAGGCCCATATATCTATCTGGGAGGCATCAGGAGAGAGGGATGCTCATATATATCTATTTAGGGTATGTTTACTTAGTGTGTGTACCCTTCCCCTTAAAAACCTAAGAAAATAATAGATAGAGGATATCAAGGGCCATAACTTTATTTCCTTTAGGGCCATGGCTTCATTTCCTATCATCTACCCATCTATCCACCCATCCCATCCCATTTATATAGATTTTATGTGATTTAATTTGATCTAATATGATCTGATCCCAATGGTTCTCTCTCACCATATAGTGAGGGGGGTATCATGAGGGAACCCATAAAGAGAGGGGATCTTATAAATTTCCCCTTTATTCTCTTCTCTTTTCATTTGGTGAGCCTACTATATGGTAGTTAGCTAGGGGGTGTCATGAATAATAAAATGGTGGCCTATTGATATATGGGGAAGTGCTTAATTGATATCTATATATTTGATTATTCTGGACTAGAGATAAGAGATTAGGCCCTCTTGTGCCCTATATATCTTCCCAACCCCCTCAAATATATATACATACATACATACATACATACATACATACATATATATAGCTTATTCTAGGAGATCCACTCTCCTCTTGATTGACAAAGGAGAAGAGAGAAAACCACCATTGATTCCCCAAATAGATAAGATAAGTTGCTTAAGATAAGATAAGAAAGATATATAGGGAGGCCACCACCAACCCCCAAGCCCTATATATCTATCTAGGCATATCTAATCTATCTATGGTAGATCTAGATCTATATAGGGGGCCAAAAATTCTCCCCATATATATAGAGAGGGGGGTTTCCCCCCAAACCAATATATCTATCTGGACCTATATAATCTAAATATGGAAGATCAAGATCTATATATGGGGCCAAAGAAACTCCCCATATATATAGAGATGGGGGGCCTCTATCTCTATATAAACTAAACTCTATCCCTATAAGGAGTAGATAGTCTCCTAACCACATAGGTTGGTATGCATCTACATAATATCATCGATCGAGAGAGGGTACCCATTTTATATCTATATCACTATTTGTATCTACATCACTATCACTATTTATCTCTCTCTCTCTCTCTCTCTCTCTCTCTATATATATATATATATATATATATATATATATATATTAGAGAGCACCTAGACTCTACTCTCTATGAAATAATTTAAATGAGACTCTAGTTCCACCTCTCCATATATATATTATATACATGACATGAGTTATTTCCTTACCTATATATATATATATATATATATATATATATATATATATATAGGGGCCTAGAAGATGGAGATCCACTAGATAGGCCATGCCCCCTATAGATCAAAATGAAACTTAGAGGGGGAGGAGGGGGAGTGCCAACTAGACTCTATGTGGGGCACTCAATTTATTTCACCCTTATCTATCTAGATATTAATATACCCACCCCATCTAGATTCCTAAGATAGATAACTATATATTCTAAATATAACCATTAGCCCCACCCCCCCATATTGAGATGGGGGAGTAGAAATAGGGGCCCACTCTCTAGATGGATCTCCCAAGAACTATAAACTCTATAGATTATATAGCCCCAACTCTCTACTCTATATAGAGGTTGTTGGTGCCATATATCTAAGGCCTCAACCAAGCATAAATATATTTGATGTGATGTGATACGATGCAGTCAACCCCCCATCTCCCCTATTTATATATAATTGGGGGCACCCTTGACTCTATATTGATTCAGTCCTCTTTATATCCATCTGTAGATAGGCCTCATCCCCCCCATGGTATATTTGATAGATATAGGTCATGATCGGCCACATATTCTATCTATACCCAACCCTATTCCATATCTATATATAGGGGTCCTGAGAGAGGGGGTCTACCCTACCCATCTATCTCTCTATCCATCCAATATGATTTATCTCTCTTGACTCTCTATAGTACTCTCTATAGCTAGTTGATTTTGTAGATCTAGATCTAGATCATGGTGAGTGCTCTTCTATTTAGATCTACTTCAATTGGATAGAGATAAAAATAGATGCCTAACATGTTAGCCCTTTTGGGCCCTACCCCATCCCTATTCATATTCAAATTCACATTCATATATGCTCTGGATGTATCCCCAACATTGAGTTTAGATATTCCCTATAGAGAAATCCACCACTCACCCATATAGATTAGAATCTATATATGGTGTCCAAGAAAATATATACCATGCCAATTTCAATAAACTCTATCTCTATCTATATACTGTGACCCCCCCCATAGTATATAGTTAATATAGACTATGGAGGGGAATTGGCATCAACATTTATTAGATTCCTTGAATCTGGGAAGAGAGACTCCATATGGTTTCTTTGGCCCTCCCTATATAGATTTGATTGGATCATAGATATGGAGACACCCTTAGAACTAGATAGGTCCTAATGGCCTCCCCTAGTTCTAATGGGATTTCCATATCTATAATCCAATCCTATTTATATAGGGAGGGCTAGGGAGGGCTAAATAAACCCAAATAGATAGGACTTGGGCCAAAAAAACTCCATATATAGAGAGATCCCCCCCTCCCCCTATATAGATATGATCTAACCCGAATAGATAGGGCTTGGGCCCTCCTAAAGAGATCTACTCTATCTTGCCCCCCCACCTCTATATATATCTACTGGATATTTGGGGGGAGGGCCACCCCCAAGCACTGGGGGTGGCATAGTCTAGATTCACTATGGATTTCTAAGGGGATAGTCTATAGATAGAGATAGAGATAGAGATAGAGACAGAGATAAAGATAGAGATAGAGATAGAGATAGAGATAGAGATAGAGATAGAGATAGAGATAGAGATAGAGATAGAGATAGAGATAGAGATAGAGATAAAGATAGAGATAGATTTTATATTCAATTTATATATAGGGTGGGGGGATTGGCATTAGGTGTTTAGAGTTAGTTATAGTTATAGTTATAGTTATAGTTATAGTTATAGTTATATTTATAGATATAGTTATAGTTATAGTTATAGTTATAGTTATAGTTATAGTTCTAGTTCTAGTTAATATAGAGGGCCAGAAAAACTCTATCTTGGGCCACCATATAGAGTTTAATGGGATAGACACTATATAGAGAGAGGGGGGAGGCCACCCCCAACTGTATATAGATTTTTTGGAAAACCCCAACCATATAAATTGAAGTTGAGTTTAAAGGGCTAGACCCTATATATAGAGAGAGGGGAAGGGGGGTTGGATCTGTGTGGATGCCTCCCCCAATCTATAGATCTCATTCATCTCCCACTACTCTACTAGATGGATGCATCCCTTAGAGAGATATATAGGCTAAATGGTGAATGGATGTGTGGATATAGAGCTAGTTCTCTTTCTCCTCTATCTCATCTCTTTATCATAGGGTGGGATCTCTTTATTTATATCATAGGGTAGGGCTCCCCAAATAGATATAATCCATTATCCACTCTATTTCTTTTCTCAAAGAGTCATGATGATGTTGACAAATGATATCGAGTCAGGAGGGAAATATGCCATTTTTTACTATTCCATTCATTGGTGTATTAAGTCTAAAGGGTATCTCAATCTATAATCAATAAACAATAGTAGCTCATCATTTCATAGTATTTATAGTATTCAGTCAAAGGAGTTTGGTTAATACTTCCAAAGTAACATTCAAGGTTAGAATCAAGGTTATTCAAAGGGAATTTTAGTAATTCCTCAATCCCAATAAAGTGGTGTCTCTAGAATCCAAGGAATGACAATAATTACTAAGGATCAGATTGTATTCAATTACACCAAAAATTATAGAATCACTATTAAATGAGCTGACATGTTGTGTGCCTAAGTGTGAAAGGACAATGCAAGCTGTGTCATGCCAAAACCCAAATGTGGAGTCAATAACACCTCCAAATTACATTTTTTCCCATTGTAATGTTTCCTATTCAGTTCTTCCAAATAGATAGACCCATAGAGATTTCATGGATATAAAGGGAATATAAGTATACCAACCAACCCGTAGTGTAGATAGCTTATACGAACCTCTCTAGCTCATACCCACCTTGCATATATAGATATAGATATAGATATAGATATAGATATAGATATAGATATAGATATAGATATAGATATAGATATGGATATAGATATAGATATGGATATAGATATGGATATGGATATAGATATAGATATAAATATACATATAGAGTCCACCTTGCATATATAAATATAGAGCCCAACCTCTCTATCTCGTACTAACCTCTCCAAATTGAATGGGATAGACCCTATATAGAGAGGGATAAAGAAACTCTATATTGTGGGCCACCCTATAGATTAAATGGGATAGACCCTATATATAGAGAGGGCCAAAGAAACCCAGATAAATATATAGGGCTTGAGGGCCCCAAGATAGGGTTTTTTGGCCCTCTATACAAACTTGAGACATATATATAGAGTGGGGGTAGATAGAGTTTCTTTGGCCCCCCTCTCTATACTATCTATATGGAGATTTTTTGGCCCTTTATCTAAACTAAACTCTATCTAACTCCTCATACCTTATATATAGAGAGGGGGGATAAAGAAACTCCCCATCTATATAGAGAGGTAGGGGGAGGGGCCCAAATATCTAGTTATTTTGGCCTCCCTCTATATACTATCTATATGGGGTTTTAGTTAGAGTTAGAGGGGCCCTCTATATAAACTAGACTAAACTAACTCTAAACTAATATAGACTATGCCAATTCCCCATAGAGAATATAAAGTCTATCTATATATT
Source organism: Torreya grandis (assembly GCA_037957365.1). NCBI lineage: Eukaryota > Viridiplantae > Streptophyta > Pinopsida > Cupressales > Taxaceae > Torreya > Torreya grandis. The sequence continues at coordinate 31,147 of JARHVA010006928.1, read as the reverse complement.
ATGGGGGGATTGATACCACTCGATATCCCCACCCTAGTACATAGACTTTATTTGGATATAAAGGCCTGGGATAGGATATATAGAGGGGAGGGCATTCCCCTAGTCTAGAATAGATAATTTTAACTGCCCCAGATAACCAACTAAACACCAAACACTATGACTTTTGGAGCTAGGATTGAGAGGGGTACCCAAACATAATATGAATTGAATCAAGATTCATACTATATATGTAACATGACATGACCCTATATCTACCTACACCTTATTCCCCCCTAGATAGATCTAACCCAAATAAATATATAGGGCTTGGGAGGAGGGGCCTCATGATCTACCCCACCCCATATATCTAATTGAAGGGGGTTATGGGATATCATCTAGAAGGTAGCGATCCAAGCCTCTTTCCATATAGATTGAAGGGGGATATGGGGTTCTTTCCTTTCTTTATATTTATCTTTATCTTTATATTTATATATAGAGGGGGAGGGGGAGGGGGCCTCTCAATACAATCACAACCTTACCATTACCCTATCTATAGATATAATATGTTACTATATATAGGGGGTATGATCTCATCAAACACATAGATAGATATATAAGGGTGGGGAGAAATAAACAAACCACTCTATAGAGGGGATTACTCAACCAACCAATCACTCTCTATCAAGAGTAGCAACCAATGAATCACAAGTTCTATATACAAGGGATTACCCATCTTGTTTTATAGGCCCTATATATCTTATCCATCCATAGCCTATATATATATATATATATATATATATATATATATATATATATATATATATATATATGGGGTTTCATTTAGATATTATCTATGAGGTGGCCCTAGATATATAACTCTACACTCACCCCACCCCATATATAGATTGATTAATGCCAAATAGATATACGTCGTATCCCATCTTTCATCTATCATCTATAATCTAGGGGTAATATCTATTCTCTAGGTGACCCTCACACCCCCCTAATCTATTATAGAGAGGAGGAAAACCCCCTAATCTAATCTTAGGCCCTATAGATATAGATATATGGCTTGTCACAAGGCGGGAGCCTATAATCTATCTGGGAAGAGACCGTCACTACTAGTCTAATAATCAGAGACTTTGGGGATTAGATAGATCTATAGGCACTCAATCTAAACTAAAGAAAGTTCCATCCATTATAGAAAGTAACACCACACCAATCAATCCAACCAAACATGGGTGAGGTATCCTCTATTCCCAATAGATAGATAGTATATAATAGATAGAATGATTGCCATGGATAGATAGGGGCCCTATCTATCTATCCATGGCAATCATTCTATCTATTATATACATGATACGACTGATGAAGGATGGATATAGATAGAGGTGGGATATATAGAGTTGATAGTTAGGTGGATATATAGACATCCTCATCTAGATAGATTTAGATATATAGTGAATCTAGACCATGCCCCTCATAGTCTATATTATATTATCTAGTGATCCACTCTCTGGACATACAAACTCTCAATGATAGAACATATTTATTTATATGGATGATAATAAAGAGTGTATTTACCCCTCTAGTTATAGCGGGATATATAGATGGCCAGGTCAAGCCGTCTACCTCATATAAATAGAGGGGATTGGGGGCCTGACTAAACTCTATATAGAACTAACACTTGATTAGATAGGTATATAGGTCCATCCCATACATAGATCAGATCAGATGGTCATGCCATCATTATAGTTGAGGATAGACTAATATAGGGCCCTTAGATAGGTAAGATTCCTCCTTGTCCCACCCCCTATATATATAAATAGGGGTAGAGTTAGTCGAGAGTGTATTAGACATAGATAGGGGGCCCAAATAGATAGTGCCTAAAGGACCCCTATATATCTATCTCTATAGATAGGATCCAAACCCTATCTATTGAGAAATTAGGTCCTTCCTTTAGAACCTATGTTTTATCACCCTATATATATGCACCCAAAACTCAGGGAAGAGGGGAGAGAGGTAAGTACAGAGTTCACCCATCCCCATCTGGCCTACCCTCTATATTTTTATCAAAGTCTAGGCTAGCTAATTCTAGAGTAGAGTATTAGACCTCTATCTTAGATATTTCCCTCATGCCTCATGCCTATCTAAATATGGGCCACTCTACCCTATATATATCACTAGGGGAAGATTTTCCTGAGCCCCATATAGATAGATAGATAGATAGATACACTATCCTATATATAGGTATAGACCAATCCTACTACCTACTGAGATCTATTGACATGGAAATATACATGATATAGGTTCATTCCATATTTGGGGATGGTCTATTAGGAGATGGGCCTATACCCATATATAGATAGTGGATATCCTAGTTCATCTCCTTCATATCCCTCATGTTTATCTATATATGGGATGCCCAATGATAGTTTCCTAAGTCCTAATATTTATTTTTGTGACTGAGGATGAGCCAATAAAATCTTTAATATATCTAGGGTATTCTATCTTGTGAGTACCTGCCCCATATATATAGAAGGTATGCTAGATTCTATCTAGTGAGTGTTAATCTGATAGTCTAAATTCTATTTAGCCACCTGATATTCTAGATTCTATCTAGTGAGTGCCACCCCTGTATGTTATTTGTCCCTCTAGATAGATATGGCCACCCCATCTATATATCCCATATAGATAGATAGATAGGGAAAATAATCTATATATATATAATATATTCTATCTAGTTAATGTCAGATTGGAATGCTAGATTAAATCTAGCTAACCATGCCAAATATATATATATATATATATAGTCTATCCAATATGATAAGATATAAATGTCTCCCTCAATATCCATCACTACACCGATCATATGTTTGACCCATATAGAATATAGATCTAGTTGTGAGTGCAGCTGTATATAGGCATTTATGCTCACCAAATCTATTAACTCCCTATAGATACAGATATATATACCCAAATCATATCAAGGTGCTAACTATATCTAGTTCCAAATCATATAGGGGTGGTGGCTATATCCCCCATATAGAGAGAGGGGGAGTTGGTGGGCTTCATATCTCACACCCATTGGCCTATCTATGCCCTTCATTGGGAGAGTGGCCCATATCTATCTCTCTATAGGGAAACTAGAAACTATGTCAACTAGAAACTCTCTTCTCTATTTTTAGATGAGGGATGAGGGGCATGGAATACATAAAATCCATGAGGCTATATCTATTAGGTGGACCTCTCTCATTTCCATATATTGGCATGGCACTTGATCATATCTAAGCTGCTCGACCAAATCTAAGCTATGGAGGTTTATTGATGCTCATAGTTATGTTATATATAGAGTAGGCAAGCCATCAAGGCCTCTTTAAAGTAGCCTCCTCCCACTATAGAGAGTGGAGGGGTGCTCTGATCTGAGCTATCCTTTTTTGAACTGAGCTATCATCTAAATTTTATTGAGTTTTAACTTGCACCTATCATCCCCCTATCTATATATTGTTAGGAGGCATCCATCAAAGTCTAGTCTATCTATTATATATCTATGGGGCAGGGGATAATAGAGCATACTATATTCTATGCTTGAGTTTGAGGGCATAGATATAGATAGGCCCCACCTATATGTGTGTGTGTGTGTGTGTGTGTGTGTGTGTGTGTGTGTGTGTGTGTGTGTGTGTGTGTGTGTGTATACATATACATATACATATATATATACACACATATATACATATGTATATATATACATATATATGTATATATACATATATATATATGTATTTACATATGTATATATATATATACATATATGTATATATATATATATATATATATATATATGTATGTATGTATATATATTTATACATACAGTTCTCTCTAGATGGATAATCTAATTCTGATATCCCTCCTTATCTATTAGATGGTGGATAGATATATACATAGGGCTCTATATATAGATAGGGCATACATGTTGGGATGTCTATTTCAGTCCTTAGTACATTAGGATTTTCATCCTCAGGAGTCATTCTAGAATATGGCATGTGTGAATGCCCCTATCTATAAAGTAGACTCCACCAAGGATCACCCATCTATCTATTGAGGGAAACTGCTCTAAAAGGGATAGAGCCAAGCCTAGATATGGTGACAAGACTCTCTAGAGTTCCCTTATATAGAGAGGGGGATGCTCATAAGGTTGAGCCATATATAGATAAATGTGTTAGAGATCTACTCTATAGAATAGATATTAGGTCATCAGGGGAGTACCTAGAGGTAGAGATGAGCCCTATTTATCTATATAGTAGCCCTTGGCCTCCCCATATATAGATAGGCTCCCCCTTCATCAACACACACACACACACACACACACACACACACACACACACACACACACACACACACACACACACACACACACACACACACACACACACACACACACACACACACACACACACATAAGGACCTAACCTTCCTTGGCCCCCATCTCCACCTAGATAGAGGGGGAGGGGAGACATCAGGGGAGGTGGGGAAGCACCCCATATCTAACTATCTATCTCTCTATTTGTCTATCTATATAGGGGGCCCTCGCTAGTCTATATATAAGTTAAGACCTATATATCTATTTGGGAGTGCCATGAGAATTATATAATATATGCCCATATAGTTAGATGTCCTCTCACCCCTCGATCTCCCATATATATAGATAGGGCACTTATAGGTTTAATCGAATAAGCTTTATTTGTCGACTGGACAAGCAATCGACTGGATGGTGCCATATATATAGATAGGGACCTAACCTTCCTTTGTCCCCATCTCCAACTAGATAGAGGGGGGAGGTGAAACATTAGGAGAGGTGGGAGATCACCCCATATCTATCTCTCTATCTATATATCTATATAGGGGGCCCTCACTAGTCTATATATAAGTTAATCCCTATATATCAATTTGGGAGTGCCAAGAGAATTTATAGGCTACACCCATATAGCTAGATATCCTCTCACCCCTTGATCTCCCAAATATATAGATAGGGAACTTATAGGTTCAATTTAATAAGCTTTATTTTTTGATTAGACAAGCAATTGATTGGATAAGCAAGGCAAGATCTCCTTGATCCAATCAACCAATATTTACTATACTACCATGAAGTATATACTATATTTGGTAGTAAAACACACCAGATCAGATCACTGCACCCACCCATCTCCACTACTATATATAGAGAGGGAGATGTTGGCCTTCCTTTAGTATATAGATGGGGTAGATGGGTAGATGGGGTAGATGGGGTGGATGGGGTCAATTTTGCATATATATGGGGAATGGGTATTTCATCTAAGATCACTAATCAATATAACTATCAGTCATAACTGTCATCTTGTCCATATAGAGATATGGAGATAGGGGCCTTCTAGATATTCCCACTCTATATTGATTGATTGATTGATTGAGAGCACTCGACTTCTCTCGACCCTGACTCTATGTATTTATAGCTGGGCCCTATATATTTATCCATGGGCACCTCTATCTATATGTGGTTTAATTGGCACCCCATATATATATCTCATATATTAAATTTAAAACAAATCTCTATATGGGGTATCTATATCTATAACACCACCCCTCTATCCATAGTTAGTCTAGTCACTAGATAGATAGGTAGATGTATAGGTTCACTATGCAGTCTGGTCTTAACCAAGTGCCCCACATATATACCTTATATTAAATAGAAAGATAACCAAGGAACAGTCCTCCCCTATCTTGATTTTAGCTATCTCATTATGTACCATCGTTAGTGCCCATGGCACTCAGGATTATTAGAAGTACTATGCTTAAGGTGTAGGAGTTATATATAGGGTAGGAATCCCCCTCTTTCACTTGAATCTAGATCCCATACCTATCTATCTAGTTGAGGACCATCATATATTGAATGGGCACTGACCCCATCTATATATATAGGTGAAACTAACCCCCTTGGAGAGAAGTTCCTATAGAGTGAGCTGGGGCTCCTGGCCATATAGATTAGATATATAGGGGGTAGGGGTTCTTAGCCATATAAATTAGATCTATAATAGGTAGGGGCCATATATATATAAATGGGCATGGGGGTTAGGGTTCCTATAGAGTGGGTTAGGGTTCTTGCCTATATATCTATTTGGGGGCCCTATATATCTATATGGGAAGTGGGAGAAAGATCTCATCTAATTTTTTGGTGGGCCTATCTATCTATCTATATGGGAGAGGAGTGTGACCCCCCATCCTAACTATATTATATTAGGGAGTGAGGCATACTACCCCTCCCTGATACACTACACTAGATTAAGGTAAAGTTTGATAGGAGTATGAGACTTGTCTATCCTATCTATCTTACATGATTGAAGATCTTGAATACCCAATATTGATCTTGAATCCCTGATAGAATAGTTTCATTGGTGTTGGCATTTCCTATAGATATATCTGGGGTAGGTGACCAGATATAGGGTGTATATAGAGGAATACCAATGAGTGTTGACCAATATAGTGAGTGTCAACCATTGATACCATCTCATGCCCTATAGATATTTTCCAGTGAGATATACCACTCACTACTTGAGTGGGGGGGTTGCCTATGTATCTATATTGAGTGTCGACCCTTGATGCCATTTCATGATTTCTACTTGCCATTGATTGAAGTGAATGGGTGCACCCTAGATATCTAGATGGTCCATTAATCAATCTCAAGATAGATAGGTCCATCTCATGATATATAATGTGATAGACTTTACTTTTGATAAAGTCATATTACTTATTTAATACTATCAACTATGAGATTGATATTGGGTATCTAGCCATATCTAGATAGAGGGGATTAGGGTTATCAACAACTATTAGATTAGGATTGAAATTGGGAATCTATCTTTCTTGCCACAGTAATCCTATATAGCCTATATATCTATTTGGGCCCCCTATATATATATATATATATATATATATATATATATATATATATATATATATATATATATATATATATCTAGAAATTCTATAATCTATTCTATATTGTGGAGATTGGAGGTGGCCCCTCTACTCTATATATATATAAAATAGGCGGTGCCACCCATTGATTGTATCGATGGGCTATATAGAGTTTATATTTGCACTCAACTATATAGAGTTTTTTGTATCTCTACTTTATATATGGGGGATTGATATAAGGGATCAGATAGTCCCATTTATGGGTGCATGTGACCCCTATTGATTGATTGATAATGGGGCATTGATGAAATCTCTATTAGTTCCCCCTATCCTATTTACTAGAATGCACTCAACTATATGGAATTTTTTTAGATCTCTATATATGGGGTATTGATAATGGGGCATTGATGCAACCACCCATTAATCCAAATAAGAGATATAGGGTTTATCGAGTATAGAACATCACCTAAATTCTTCCATTCTATTCTATCTAGACATAGGAGTGACAATGAATGCATCTAACATCCCAATGAGAAATAGACTCCTAATGCCCCTACTAACCCATAGACATATCTAGATAGATATATAGGGGCTAATCCATCTATATATGGGGGTGGGCCCCCTATATAAAGTTAAGTATCCATTTCTTCAAGCACAACTCTACTCCATACAACCACCCTAATTACTAACTAGACTCTATCCCTAGCCCCTATATATAGATGGAGTAGCAAATAATATAATATTTATAGTCTAGTCTCCCAACACCTATCGCTACTCTAGATTGATTATATACGTGATACAAAAAAAGGATGTGGCACTCTAACCCACTAATCTACTCTATCTAGTAAGAGAGATAAGATCCATGAGAGAAGAGCACAAATCAAGTGGTGATGGACTATGTTATCTACCCATATATAGAGAGTGGACCATGTATATATGACTAATGACTAGTTGTCAAACTATTATCTAGTTTGGTTGTATTATCAACCAGTCAAGCCCTAAATCAATCAACTAATTGAAGTCATCATATATAGGCCTCCATCCCCCTATCTAGGATACCCATTATCTATCACCATATAGATATATATGGCCCTAGTATATAGATAGTGTGATCCAAGTGTATTATTGAATCAAGTTACTCCATGTATAGAGTTATATATGGCACAGTATAGATTTGTTTGTGGCACAGTATAGATTTATTTATGGACCCCATAGTCTAGTCTAGTCTATTTAGATTGAGTATAGATAGGGGTGAGTGGTGCTTATCTCCCTATCTTAGGATGATGATTAATTATCTTATCATAAATATGGGGCCCTTATCCATATAGGGTGTTAATCGCATGATCTGATGGGAGATTCCTATCTCAGAGGAGTTTAGTAGAACCTCACTCCTTGCTCCCTTCCCTATATATCTATATGGGGATTTAGATAATAAATATAGTGGGAGGTGGCTTGGTATATAGGGTGAGGTGACTTGGTATATAAGGGGAAGTGTCTTGGTTAAGAACTAGTGATTAGGAACCATTGATGCCCTATTTATATAGAACTCACCATAACTAAACTATGACTATAAAGAGTTGACCCAAGCCCCTTATCCTATAAAGAGTATAGAGATAATCAATTAAGGGAAGGGAAACATCATCATCATTTTGGGATGAGAGGTGAGGGTGAGGGTCCATATATAAATAGGGGATCAAACAAGTACCCAATACATCACTCACCCTGACCTCTCACACTTTCAGTGAGGCCATTGTTCCCCTATCTATATATGGAGGGAAACAATGTGTTTCATACATAAATCACCCCCAATGTACCTATACATCTATTTAGGGATCCTTATCTCTATATGGGTACATATGTTCACTCAAACTAGACCCAAGCCATCTATATAGCTATATAGGGATATAAATAGATAACTAGAACTTCTCTAGTATAGAACCTACCAATCAACCTCACCCTATATGGATGGAGAGATAGATCCCCATCCAGATCTGGATAAGCACCCTTATTTAATTCATGGAGAGATCTAATTATAAAAATCAATAATAAAACCATCATGGACCAAGATCTGAATAGATCTAATAAGAATGCCTTGAGATGAATGAGGTAGAATAATAGGTAGACTAGAGTCCATCTTGCATGGAATTAAAACCATTTAAATGTGGTTTTTCCAATCAAGTTATTTGTAATCGCATGGGTTTGTTTTATTTATTTTGGTATGTATTACCACAATAATCAATGATAGTACTAGGGGGAGGGGGAGGGGTGTCTAATAGCTCCCTATCTATCTGGGTGTTTGTCATATATATATATATATATATATATATATATATATATATATATATATATATATATATATATATATGTCCAATCCATGTGTTTGGTTCCATCTATCTACCATTCCTCCCTATATATCTATCCCTATCCATATCTATATAGAGGGGTTAGGGGAAGGGGGGTGTCTAATCTACCCTATCTATCTATCCATCTCTCTATCTATCCATCCACTCTCTATAATGCCTAGCCCATATCTATATCTAAGCTAACAGATCTATATAGATAGATAGGGCACCTCACCCTATATATCTATACAGGTAGATATAGATATAGATATAGATATTAAAAATGATGCCATACCCTAATGGAGCAACCAAGTTGGTTGGTGGGTTACCCTATCTCTATCTCCCCCTAGATAGAGTTAATCCCCTCTCTAATCTTGCTAGCCACTGGGTGGGGGTTATTCTATTCTTACTAGGTTGGTGAGGTTTTCCATGATGGTAACCTAATCCATTAGAGTGTAATAGATTTGATTGACCTGGTATTCCATGATCCACTTCACTACCTAATAGATTGGTTTGGTGCTAGATTAGTCAATATATAATATCATTCACTTATTAATACCCATATAGATAGATAGGGAACCCTCACCCTAGTTGATAATATATTATATCTTGTAGTGAATCATTAAGCTACCCAAGATATACTAGTAACCTATCTTATCTTACCTGAGCCTAGTGGCTAATACCAACCCAGTTATCTACCTGGTGGCTACTACCAATCTAGTTATCTACCTGATTGCTCTACTCTATATGTACAATCCACCTGGTTGCTCCATTATGGGTGTGTCCTAGTTGATACTATGGATTTTATTTAAGAGTGTTATATCCCATAGAGTAACTCGAGCCTATCTTACCTAAGATAGATCCTAATCCATACTTGAGCCATACCCACCTAAGTCTTACTATCTTACCTAAGACCTATCTATAAGGGCAATTGTCTCTATCTTGTATGTTATTCAGTTCTTTTCCTATGTATGATGTATTTCCTATAAATCTATAGGGGTTCTACCTATTATTAGAGATTCATTCAAACCTATACAGATTAGAGTAGAGATAGGCCCCTATCTAGCTAGATCTAGCATCCTGATGGGTCTAGTCTTTAGTCATGCTTGGGGAAAGGAGATAGATCCTTGTCCCACCTTCAAATAGCTAGCCTTAACCTTAAAATTATAGACTAACCCCATTATCTATATATATTAAATATGTCATCCTTATTTTGTGCCATTTATAGATAGGGTAGATTACAAGCCTTAATGGATATGATGTGGATCCTGATGATTATAGAGAATACACTTTCCTTGGCTGAACTCAGTTGTTATGAGAGTCATAGTGGATATTTTTATAGATAATCTATATTATGATAGAATAGAGCAACTAGGGCCCACTCCACACTCCCCACTCTATATATCTTATCTCATTGCGAATCACCAATATTAGCAAATAGGATTGGATAATTGGTAACTAAGATATATATTTATTTGGACACTCTATCCTATTTTTAGATATGTTAAATATATCGGCTATGAGATATAATATTTACTACTCCATTTAATCTATATATTAGCAACTAGTAACTAGGATTAGAAAGACAGATAGATGGGGGGCTGACAAAGTCCATCCATCTCTTTCATCCTAGTGTGTTCTCTCAAGGGGGCACCATGGGTTGTTTCTAATTTCTTCTTGACAACTCTTTTCTTTGGAAATATTTTGCTTGGAATTAATGTCTCACTATTCCTTCTCAAATACGGATAAAATGTAGACATCTAATTCCTAACACCATTTTTGTTGAAATTGTCAATCTTACTTGATTTACACTCAAATGCACATTTTAGGTCAAAATCAGTAAAACACCCTAAATGGTTCAAAATTTTCATTTAAAAGTGTCAATTTAAGTCAAAGTATCCCTAAATGGGGAAATTTATTTTATGAGATACCTAACTTTGATCAATTCATTTCGAGTCAAAATGATGATTTCACCTTTTTGTGCTCTAGATCACTCTTTTCTTCTAGTTCATTAGTACACATCAATTACCTTTGTTATTTTGTGTTGTAAATATCCCAAATGGGAATATGGTTCCAATGCATCTAACATCACCTTCTAATTCTTCTCGAGTCAAATTATGACCTAGTAATATATTTTTTTGACCATTTTGATTAATTGAGGGCCAATTTCCAAATAATTGCACAAATGTTGATTAATCTTTTTTAAGGTTAATTAATCCAAATCAAGAGCTAAAGTGTATTTTCCATTTAATTTGTTGAATATTTATTTTTGTAAATTGATTTATATTAATTGCATCACCTAATGACATCATTTCTTGGAAAGGCAACCCTAGACCATAAATGCATAAATATCTAAATCATGGCCTCCCATGCCTCATTAATGCCCCTTATTCCCAAATCATTATGAAGGCATTTATTGATTTCAACCTCCAAAATTAAATGGATTCTTGACCACACATCTTGATCTCAAGATGGATGGTCATAATTGATTCTGGTCAATCTCAAAAATATATAAATAGAGAGACCATGAATATCATTTTTAACCTTGATTTATGCAATGTTATGATGCTAAATTGTCTCCACAACGCTTTGTATTTATTTAACAAGATTCATTTGATAGGATAGATTAAATATTTCATCTACTTTGATCCTAGGTTATGCAAAGAGTTCTTGAAGCATTGGAGGAATTTTACCACCATTATTGACAAATACAAGAGCTCTTGATCAAGGGGAGAACATGCTTATGAGCCGATTTTGAGTAATGGAGTCAATTGGGAAGGTAATGGTTTACTTTCTTTCATTTTTATCTTATTTTTGTTATCAAACCCCATATGAATATATGGATTAAATCATTTAGCTCTTTATACATTTTTATTTGGTTTTCTTGGACTAATGCTTGACTAATTGTTTTATGCAATCCACTCTACACATACTAGTTATCATAGTTAGATCTAGGGTATAAATAAATAAGCTTGTCTTTGAATTTTAAAGTTAGTCTCATTTCAATCATTTTTATTTCATTGAATTCATTCTTTTACTTCCATTATGTTTTTTAAATTTTCATTTATGGAATTATTATTTGTTCTATTTAGTTTATATTAAGTATTATTAATTCATTTTTTAATTCAAATTTAGACAAAATATACTTGTGAACATAATTTAGTCACAAAATTTTATTGGTAAACCTATTTATTTATTAAACAATACCAAAATCTAAGTTCCTTTAAAGGCCCCAACCCTCTAGGGTTTCAATAAAAATGTCATAGGGTTTAGATAACTTCCTAAACATTCAACAATAAAAAAAAAGTTATTTTGACTTTGGACCTAAATCTAACACTAAAATAACTTGATTTTAAGTGTAGATAAAATTTATGACACTAAAATTAATTTCTTATGACCTTAGATATGATATTGACACTAAAAGCATCTTATTTTGACCTTGGATTTCATAAGAGTTACTAATCTCAATACACATAATTTTCCCCTTTTCTTTCTAGCATTTCATTTCCTATCTTTATTTACAACAAAATTTCCATGTTATATTTATATCTCACCTAACTAATTTTTTTTTCATATTCCTTTAAGGTTAAGTGCTATGTTAAGTAAGATTTTTGTTGAGCGTATTCAAATTTCCTTCACTATTATTAAAATGGATTCTACTAATGAAAAAATTTGTTCTTCTTCTTTTGTTGAAAAAAATTCTTGTCAATATTTTCTAGAATATAATCATAATGCACAAGCTAATAAATATGACCATAATGCACAAGATACCCATGAAGGCTTAGATAGGATCCATCTTGGTGAATTCAATGGGGTAAATCAAGCACAATTTAAACATTTAATTAATTTTGATGAATGAATTATTCAAATTACACAAGACATATCCAAAATAATTGAAACACTTTTAGCTTATAAAAGTGCACAAAAATAAAACAAAAATCTATTTTAAACACACAATAAGAACCGCTTTTTTACATTATAAACTCTACCACATGCATTGATACTCCTACTTTCAATACCCTTATTACATATACACTTTTAGGCTTGTGTAAACACAAGGTTGACAACATATCTCTATGTATATACTTAACCAAGTAACCCATAAATTACCTTTGGTATCAAAATATCCTACATTACCTAATTTTCCCATTTCACGTTGCCTTGAGAAAAATATTACATTTTTACATGCTAAGGTGATACATTAGAGAAAGGTATTAAAAAATATAGCCAATTATTATATTCCCAAGATTTAAATCATAATATATTAGCACCTAATATTGCATCATATCATTTACCTACAAAAATTTTAGCTCCTAAAATTCCACTATATGAAGATAAAGGAGATCCAAAACAATAATAAGATCTTTTCTTGAAACATGTTTGGATTATGATTTTAATGATAAATTGATAACCAAGTTATTTCCAAGAATCTTAAAATATAATGCCTTGCATTAATTTTATGATCTACCTATTCAATTAGTCAAAGCAATAAATCCATTATCAAATAAATTCTTAAGCATTATTTTGTTAACATTGATGAAAAACTTTTTTATGTGCAAATTGCTAAGCCTATGCAATGATCTTGTAGACCAAATTTCACCATAGGTCAAATTTGGTCAACCCCATACATATTAAAACTTTTCATAGGGTCATTATAGGTTTAAAATGTTCACCATGGTTCTAAATGAGGTCACATAATATGTTTTATCTTTGTCCTATTTGTACACTTGTCCTAATATCCTTTTATGCCACCTTTTGGTCATTCTAAGTGAAATGTATGATTTTAAACAAAAGGACAAAGGTATCAAGAATTAATATAATGTACCATATGTTAGGGAATGTAAAAAAATAGTTTGAAACTGAAATGTGGTAGGTTCAACATAAGAAAGAGGAAGATCATCTGCAAAAGGTTAGTTTCAGATTGTTGTACAGACTGAGATGACCCATATGAAATGTATGAAGGATTTAGGAAGGTGTCTTGAGATCCACACAGGTATTTTTTAGGATAAGGAATCTTTAAAAAGTTCAAAATTTATCAAATTTGGTTTCTCTCTCCTATCACTCTCTTGGAGGGTCAATGGTTTTTAGTTGGTGTGAATAAGGTAAGAAGAGTTGAAGTGAATGAACTTGGGGAATGCTAGTAGTCCTTATGAGTTTCCATTTCATGGTCATGATTTAAATATTGATGTTATATACTATTGACATGGTGGATTGCACCCTATGAAGGGAGGCTCATCTCTCTTCATCCACATGACCTAATGGAGACATCCCTCTTGTTGTGGGTGGAAAGTGTGAGGGATGAATCTCTAGATTAGGGGATAGCTCTGCTTGATGCACCTTGAGGCCCTAGATTTCTTATTGATAACAATGGGGGGGATGACAAGGGAGAGAAATATTAGAAATAAAAACCTAAACTAAATCGGTGATGCACTAAAATTATTGGTCTGCTTAGCTTTGACATACACTTTACACCAAGACAAGCTGACATACACTATCATTCAATATGAGAAACTCTCTTGCATCAATATTTCAATAGGGAGACCTATGGAGATATAGGGAGGAAGGACTAGTAGAGGTGTTCTAAGACACACTATGGCAACCTATTCATATGCACCTATACTCTGTTATGGACACTTCTTGTTGACCTGCAAGAAAGAGCTCACAATACACTAGATATGATGGATTAAAATTATGAAAGAATGAAATAAAATGACTTGACATAAGATCAAAACCATAGACATATGTAAAATTATAAACATAAATGGAGGTAAAAATGCTTTTTTTATTGAAGGTAAATTCCTTCATGGTTTTGCCATACAAGTTGAGAGATCCCTTCTCAAAATTAGAAGTTACAATTATATAGAGAAAGATGCTGACAGAACAAGGAAAGGAGACCCATGCCAAATTCAAACACTTCTAAGACAAGAGACCATGATGCTAATATATTATTCAAAATACATATGGGAGAGGCATGATGTAGATGTCCAAGCCATCGCCCTTGTTATCTTGGGCCTGAAAAAGCATGGGATACTCCTAGCAATTAACAAGGCCATCCCCAAGTTGTTGTGGCTGGACCATGTTCTCTTCAATTCTGGGTGTAACTAGTTGTGCATTAATGGTGAAGCATAAAAACATGGGATAATATCCTCTATAGATCAAAAACAAATCTATTAATTAGTTTTTGGTAGATATATTCTACCTAAATATATTAACTCCTGCTACGTTGTTTATGCCACTTGTCTCAAACTGAGTGGTCATTGATTTTACCCTTTATCTTTGTCAACAGCTAGAACTATTCTGAGTTTTGTCTTATCTAATTTGTATTTTCCCATGTTTTGTCTCTTTCCTTAAACTTCTCCTTTGCCTTGGTTTCTCCTATTTTGTCTTTACTCATTTAGGCCTTTGGGTTCTCGACGGGTTTCTACTCCTCAGGCCTTTTCTTTTTCCTTGCTTGCTCTTTGTGGTTCTTTTCTATGGGTGGGCTTTTTTTCTATATGTCCTTCAAATAAAATGTTTGAAGGAATTCATTCAAACATTTTTCCCAAAGGAATTCTTCTTGGATTTTTTCTTTGCCTTCTTGGCTTGCTTCTTTACATTATCGGCCTTTGGGATTTTTGTGACCATTGAATTTCTTCAGACAAAATGTCTGAAGGAATTCTTTCAGATATTTTGTTCAAATAATTTAACCTTGGCTTACCTTCTTCAAATTTCCTTTGGACAAAATGTCTGAAGGAATTCCTTTAGACATTTTGTCTAAAGGAAAACTCCTTCCACTTGTTACTTCTCCTGAAGGGTAAGTGTCCTATAGGCTTCTTGCTTTTACCCCTTTGCTTCAACTAGTTGCCCTTCACAAAGGCATTTTGATCCAAAGGTTTCCCTTCGTAACTTTTGTATTGGTCCTCACACCAATGAAAATACCTTTGCAAGGTCCATTCTGCCTTCAAACATACCCTTCAAAATTTTTGTAAAGGTTTGTTTCATCTTTGAAGTTCCCCCCACAAGGGTACATACCCTTCAAAGAAAATGCAAATGACCCTACAGAATGCCTAGGTGCCCTCTATGGAAAAACACTTGCCTTAAGAATCATATAAGAACAATTTGAGCTCTTTTGAAGGAAATACTCAAAAAGCTTTGAAGTAAAGATGTCTCAAAAACCCAATTGCTTCTTCCTTACCCTTTTGGGTTTGTGAATGACTCAAACTCATGAAAGATCATAAGCCAAGTAATTCCACAAACCCAAATTGAACTTCTCTGACCCTTATCGAGTTTATCTTCATCTTTTACTCATGAAAATTAGCAAGTAAATTACTTTTTAAAACATGACTTGCACTAGAACTGGCCATAGACCCTTTTAGGTTTGTCAAGTGCTCCTGCTTATTACTTTTAAAGCTTACAAGTAATGTTGTTTTGAGAACCTGATTTGCTCTGTGAGTGCTGGAAAAGACCAATGCTTGATGAGACAACACCTGAACCTACATAAAAGCAACTTTTCCTTGATTTTTAAAGGGTTAAGACCTGGTTTCAGGGTAAAAGGTCATGAAGAACAAGGAAAGGCAAAAAATGTGGGGGGATTTTGGCATGAAAGATTCACAAAATGGTCAACATATACTATGTGAACAATCACTAAGATTATAAGAACCTCTAAACTACATGTGTAACCCTAAATTTTCAATTCTCTCATTTAATTTCATTGGTATATGTGAATCAATCAATGCATATAGTTTTGTAAAGCATATCCACCCATTTCAAGTTGGATTCAACTGATTTGGCATATGTGAACATGAAGAGAGAGGTAGAATCACTCTCTTGTGATAGGAGTGAATATCAATGAAGTCTGAAGAATAAGGTCTACTAGTTATAGTGTTTTCATCTTATAAGAGTGGCTTCAAGATAAGAATAACACAACTGTGTTCACTCCCTCACAACATGGATTGTTATATTCTCCATTGAAAGTTGTATTAGATAGATCTTTAAGGCACCTCAAAGATAAATAAGTGAAAATAAGATAGCATACGTAATGGAGACCAATAGTGTTATGTGTGTAGGTATTTAAAAGTATAGGAGCCTGATGATATGCCTTGAAGAGGCTATGAGTCTTGAAATTTAGTGAGAATGCATTTTGGTAAAGATGGAAGACTGTAGGATGGAATGATATGTTCAAAATACCACTTAAATAAACACCTACAGGTGAAGAGTTGAGAAAAGTTTAAAATGGGATGATTTACCTTAATTTCTCTAAAAAATGATTCTGCTCTATACAATGTCATCTATTGGTGAATGCTTACGAGTCTAAGCAGACCTAATAGTTTCATTCTTGTAGCCTAGATGGAGATGTCACTTCTTGACATATGAATAAGATGTTAGGCCAAAAGATATGTTGGTAGAATAGGTTTCAACATAATAAATTTTATACTAGAAACACTCAGATAACTACAATGCTATCAGACCAAAAGAAACCTAGAACATTACAATGCAACAAGGACCTATAGTGCATTGGTGATAAAGAGATGATAACATGTTAAGCTATAAATGAGCTCAACTAGGTATAAGATGATGTCAGTGAAATTATGAGTAATTAAAGGTGTGAAACATAGTACTCACACATGAATCATCATGTACAAGAATATAATAACTTCCCCAATATGCACACCTACAGTTTGACACAATCACAGACCATTCTAAACTAATGAATAATTAAGGATTGAAAGGTAGGTAGAGATGTAATATGGTTCAACACATTTAAACTAATCTCATAATTATTATATCACACTTTCACATTTTTATTGGAGGCAAGATAAATAGATTAAGGTTGGGTAAAATTTCTCAAGCCTTTTGAATCTAATAATGCAACTTACAAATAGACCTATAGCTACTTTTGGGAATTTGAAGTGTTAAATCCTTTTGATGTATGATCTGGATTTAAAATTTGGTAAAAAATGTCATAATGACATAATAAATTCATCTCTATTCTATTTTAGGTCAAATTAAGATTATAAGTTCCATTTATTTTATCTCAGACCAAAGGCAATCCACAGACAACATAACCTACAGACCTAATACATGGATAGTAAAAAGATGAGTGATGAAACCTAAAATTATTTTTGGATGATGTATAAGGCTGAATTATATCTAAAAAAGGTTTAGAATTTCTTACATTCACTGTGATCACTCACAGGTGGTCATACACTCAGAAGCACAATATATAAAAACTAGGCTTAAGAATGAGGCATGAACCACCAGGTGCCAAACATCACTCATATGACCATATTATCCTTAAAATAAAATTTATATCCTTAATTGGATATTATAAGGTTTATTTTAACCATTATTTTGTAGAGATCAACTCAAATTGGCTAATTTGGCCTAACTCTATCTCAGTGGTGTCTAAAATGCAAGCAACTAATTAAGAAGCAAATTTATTTCACTCATATCTATACAGAGAACATGCATGGTACCTCAAGAACTTAGGGATAGTTTATTGAGGTATTAAACTCAAAATTAGTGGTATTGTTTTAAGTATTAAGGTCTTAACCTTTATGAATCATCGTTAAGTACCTGAATGACCTAAAACCCTCTCAAGAACCCGATGAGAAAGATACGAAGAATTATGCATTAGGAGGGGTAAATTAAACTAGAAAATGATTTGGACATACTTATCACTCTCCCAATATCTCTACCACCCAATTATTATATAGTGTCACTTATACGAATAGACTAAAATTTATGTTTTCTACAAGTTTTAAAGTGTTTTAAAGGTGCAGAAGGGAACAGATAGGTGAAAGTCATGGTGAGAGGTGTGTAGATATGTATTATAACTCTTCAAACTCAATTATCACCTTATTGATTCATTAAAACCCCTCTGCTAATCTATTTGTTGTAGGAAGTCATGGATAATATAGTGACTAAGAAGGTGACTACCAAGTTGAAGATGATAAGTGTGATATTGAATATTTTGAGGTATATTTGATATACTAGAGGACAAATAAGTACTGATGAGGTGTATGACATTTATACAACAAATATTATTGAACATGTACAAGTCATATTAATGACAAGTGTGTAAATTTACGCTTAAAGGGCTAGTGAGTAGCTGCAAGGAAGTGAACAATAAGTGTCAAAGATAAGGTTATCAGTTATGGAGTGTCTGATGACCTTCATAATCAATTATGGAGTCTATAATGATATTCACAATCAGGTTTTCAACTTCTCAATTTAGATTATATATTTCAATGAATTCCAAGACATTTCAAGACAAGTTAGTAGATTCCTCATCAAGGAGGTAGTTTTAAGGAGGATAATGGAGTGTCCCTATACCAACTTTAGAAAATGTCATGTTTATGATTGAAAATTGTTCAAGGGAGATTTATGACCTATTTTAAACTCTTTATCTTGCATTTTAACTAGTTTTTAAGACTTTACATTTGGCCTTGTGACTTTTCAACTTTATTCTTTCTCTCTCCTCTCCTATGTTTTATATATTGAAGCCATTTTGGCATTATAAACAATCCATAATTGGTATGGAAAATCCCTAATAGTTTTACATATTTTATTGCCTTTGAATAAATTTGTGAATCTTATTTAGTCTTTTAAATTATTTCTTATGTCAATTAGTCTATTTGGATGACAAGTGATGAGTGTTGTCTCTTTGCTTTCATTTTTCTCTTGTATGCATTGTGTGAGTACCATTTTCTTCTAATAGGTCTCATGAAGTGTGTATGTTTTTTAAGTGTGTTTTGAAGTGTGAGAGAGATTATTAGTGTCTTATATTATACTTCCTATTCACCCACCTCTAGATATGCATATAAATCTACCTCCATGTAGAAACACTTATACTAGAATAACCTTTGATTTCAGACCAGTTTTAGAAATTTGCCTTCTTAGTGAAAATGAAAGTATGTTTGTGGATATATATTTGGTGTATCACCTCAATTAGTGTAGGTTAATTTTATGTTTCCTTCTTCCCTTTTCACCCCCAAAAGTGATTATCCTAGTGTAGTGTGTGAGCTTAAAAGATAGATCAAATAAGCTAACCCATAATCTAGAGATTTATCTCTTATAGAATATTATATATATACAAATATAGTTACATGTTATTCCAAATTTGATAAGGCCTCTTTGAATTACTTGGGGTGAAAATTTGGTCTATAATAGTTATGGCATGCCTAGTGGGGCATGAAGTCCAAGAAAGTTTTTCAAGGTGGATGTTAGTCTTGACAATAAGGAGGATGTAACAGTCTACTTCCGGTAGTATCTGGAGACTCCAATAATTGACTCTTGGTGGTAAAATAGTGCACTTTTTCATTCTTAAGTTAAACACAAGGTCCCTTACTAAATACATTTATTTTTAATTCTAAGGGATTCCTCATTATTCATATAAAACAAATAGATTTGTTAACACCCATCCTTACTCAAAGAGATCCTACCTTGTTCATAAACCTATAAGAAAGTTTTTGATTAGCCTATTTAAGTAGTTTTTTGTTTTCTTTTAATTAAATAGTATTTACTAAAAAATTGAATAAAAATAAGGTTTATGGGGAATACCTATGTATTAGATGATGTTTCACACCACTTTGAGTCTATAAATTGTGAGATCTCCTTTTTGGCTAAGATGAATAACCTGCACACATGTAAACACTTGAAAAAAATAGATTAATAGATAATTCAGTGAGCTGCCTAGTTGGAAACCAATCTTGAAAAGTAGTGAGCTTCCTCAAATGGGTGTCAAATCACTTGTTTACACAATTACATGGATATAACTGATAAATATTACAAGATATATATGATTGATAAAAGAGATTAAAAAATGATATTTAAAAGATGCAGATCATATGAAAGATAAATGTGTATAGATTATTTAAGATAGATGGATAAGATAAAATATATAAATGGATGCAAATAATCAAGATAAAAATATATAAATATTTTGATTAAGATTAATTCAAGTTGTTAAAATAATCTTGTGTTCTAAAATAGAATAATAAAAACATAGAGATGAATTGGCAATGATTTTAAAGAATCAATGATGATTCAGATGAATCGGTGATGAATCTACATAGATGGATAGAAATCTAAGTGCAAGGGATTAAAGAGAGATATTAAAGGATATAATATGGTTTTAGATGGCTAAGGATGTTCTATGAATTTATACAATATTGAATATAAATAAATGATAGAATAAAAAGAGTAGATTATAAATAAAACCAAATAAACTTACCTAGATTGTGATGCCATCCTTCAATGGGGTTGAGATGGATATTTTGAATTCTAAGATTCTTGAAGGCTAATAAGATATTTTATTAAAATGTATCTTCCACACATCATCAGTAGCACAGACAATGGGAATTTCATCAATGTTTCTCCAGTCAAAATCACATCCTTTACAAAAAGCAATGCATAGGTTTATATAATTGATGTTGATCCAAGAGAATTGGCACTAATAAGGGAAAATCATTGCCAACTCACCTTTTTAGGCTTAGGTGAGATTTGATTGTTTGAAACCATGAAAAAAATATATATAAATAGTAGGCTAAAAATTTTACATAGGTTTTGGATGGGAATAAGTTTGTTAAGTATGTTATTTACTTGGTTTTAATGGATTTTGCTTAGATATTTAGGATTACAAGTGGTTAAATAATTACCATGGTAATTAGTAATAACGATAAGTGAAACATGTAGTATATACATAAAATAAACATTCAAGTATGATTTTACATTTATATATAGACATTTAATTCCTTATATTTTATGTATATACTTTTAGGATGTTTGAGAGGGGTTTCAAACCTCTAGGAGTTACGATGTAAATTATAGAATTTGTAGGGTTCTACCATATTTCAAACATAACCTTTTTCAAGATTTTAGGATATCAAACTTATCATATTTCAATATTTAAAGATACTAGACTCATCCATGATTCACATCTCATAAGAGACTTATAGTGCATAATTCTAGTGTTTACATTTACCCCTTTTTGTTGAGCGATGTGTAGCAACTAGCTGTAAGACAAAAACTAGGAGAGTTTTGATGCCCCAAGTATGTGAGGATGTATTCCCCCTCAAATTTAGATCTAAAAAAGGATAAAAATATGGCGATGGGTTTGAAATGATGTGGATGGTAGGATAGGATGAGAATCTAAGGGATAAAATTGAACATAAATGACACAAATTGTCAAATGATTAACTAGTTTGCACTTACAAGGATAAGGGTATTATATACATAAATTCCCCAAGGTTAAAATAAATTACCACCATTATTAAAAATTGGGTTTAAACAAAGGATACCAAAAAAAAAATGATAGTGAGGTCTAACCAAAGCATCTGATGTGCTAAGAGTTAGGGAACCCTCTATAGAGATATTATCACAAGGTGAAACATGTTATTTTAGGATCTATCAGGGATTTGAACCTATTAGAGGGTGAGCCAAGATAGGTTGTGGGACCATCAGGGGGTCATCCTCCACTAACCTAAGGTGTTATGTGTAAAATATCAAAATTGTAATGGTTTTAACCTGCTTGGCTTGGGTATAATACAATCTGCTATGAAGCATGCAAGTAAATGTAAAATAAGGGATCGAGGTTGATCATATGGATCGAAATTAATCATTTATATAGATATAAATAGTATGATCCAAACATGATTTTATTATTGGCTAAATATCTATTAGATCTAATGAATTTAGATGGTTTGCATTGGATGGATGGATGGTGCTTATGGATTTGATATATGATATATGAGAAAAAGAGTAATCGAGTGGAATTCAACTCCTTATTTTTTTGGGATTATGCTGAGACATGAGTTCCTTTATGATTTATGCACTCTACAATCCCTATCTAAGGTTAATAAATTCTTTAGTGATCATCAATCAACCAAATCTAAGATTCCTAAAAATGGGAAATGGTATGAAGATGAGCAAATATGGATTTAGGATTGTGTTATCTCCTTAGGTTAAAGGTTAAGCCTTAGTGTACTAATGACAATAGGACCAACTGGGGATAACCCATGTTTATTGTTTTCACATACTGATCAATGCAGGAAGTCTACTAAATTTTGAAAAGTTAATCAATGTGGGAAACTTTCTTGGGATATTATTTGACTTTTGATTTTATAATTTGATGGGAATGCTTGATAAATTTTGAATAATATAGGAAAATTGATCAATTCAAGAAGCTTTATTGATTTTTAATTTTTGATACACATCCTTCAAGAGAGTGGTCTATATTCATTTATGAACAACTATCCTTCAAGGGAGCAATCTATGTTTTTATTCTTTTATGAATAGCTATCCTTCAAGGGAATAGTCTATGATTTTTCCCATTGCTTGATTTTTATCCCATATCATTGATTTTGAATTAAGGAAAGCATGGATTGACTTTGAGTTGGCCTAAGTCACATTATCAAAGACAAAGTTATGACATAAGGTGATATTGTGATCCTTATTATGGGAAATAATGATTTAGGGATCTATCCTACATATAGGTAGAGCATATCCAGTAGAAACATACTATGATCAGAGCTAAGGTACACACATTTAAGGTCATGAATAAAATTCTATCAGATGACCACATAATTCTATATCATTATAGGTTATATGTGTGGGGATATATAAGAAATAAGAAGCCTAAATTGATTTATGGATAACCAAAACTATTAATGATAAATAGAGCACAGATGCAAAGCACTGAGAGACTCATTTCTACTTTGCCTTTGAGGGATGCCATATAGTATGCCCCAAATCCATATGATCCAAGTCAATTAGTATCAAATTTCACTTGATTACTCTTTTTTCATACTTATGACATGCTAATTTTTTAGGAGGATTGATCTCTCCCCTATACATTAAATGGGTATGGTGGTGAGAATAACCTAAGGGAGGTAATGTCTCTGAGGGTGGGGTGATAAACATGTTATCAGGTAGGATGGCCATATATTTGAGGATTTGAATGGGTATCAAGTGTTGACTCTACATGGGTACTAAAATAGAATAATAAAAACATAATATATATTGATTAAGTTTTTAAAATAATCTCAGGTTCTAAAATAGAATAATAAAAACATAGAGATGAATCGGTGATGATTTTAAAGAATCGGCAATGATTCTACATAGATGGATAGAAATTTGAGTGTAAGAGATTAAAGAGATATCTTAAAGGATATAATATGGTTTTAGATGGCTAATTATGTTCTAGGAATTCACATAGAATTGAATAGGAAGAAATGATAGAATAGAAAGAATAGATTATGAAGAAAACCAAATAAACTTACCTAGATTGCACTACCATCCTTTAATGGGATTGAGATGGATATTTTGAATTCTAAGCTTCTTGAAGGCTAAAAATATCTTTGATTAAAACATAGATTCCACATAGCATTAAAAACATAGGTAATGGGAATTTCATCAGCATTTCTCTAGTTAAAATTATGTCTTTTACAAAGAGCAATGCACAAGTTTATATAATCGATGTTGATCCAGAAGAATTAGTGTTGATTCACCCTTTTTAGGCTTAGGTGAGATTTGATTATTTTCAACCATGAAACAAACAATCCAAATAGTAGGATAAATTATTTACCCATGTTTTGAATGGGAATAAGTTTTTTAAGGATGCAATTTAGTTGGTTGTAGTGTATTTTTCTTAGATATTTTAGGATTATGGGTTGTTAAAGAATTACCATGCTAATTAGTAATTACCATAAGTGAAACAAGTAGTATATACATAAAATAAACATTTATATATAGACATTTAATTATTTATACTTTAAGTTATATTTTATGTATATACTTTTAGGATGTTTTAGAGGGGTTTCGAACCTCTAGGAGTTACGATGAAAATTATAGATTTTGAAGGGTTCTACCATATTTTAGACTTAAACTTTTTTAGGATTTTAAGATATCATACTTAGCCTATTTTAGGATTTTAGGATACTAGACTCAGCCATAATGCACATGTCATAAGAGACTTATGGTGCATAATTCAAGTGTTTACATAGCCTATTAAAACAAAGTCCTAAAGTTATCATGGAAAGTAACCTACCTTTTATTGCCTTCAATGGATATAACCCTATAAGACTTTCCCACTATGATGATATTCCCATATCTACCCTCAAAAGTGTTCCCTCATACACTAGTTAGACTATCATTACCCCCATTCAACATATTAGAAACACTTCTAACTTTTGAAATATACATAACATCATTGAGGAGAACATAGAAATTAGGTTTTTGGTTATCTATTTCAAGGGTAAATATTTTGATTGGTATGGTACATTGGCCCCTAAATATATTACCACATAGGATGAGTTAGGAGATGCTTTAAGGAGAAGATTTAAAGACAAGAGTGAAAACTTGTCATTAACTAAGCAGCTAACTAGCATAAGGAGAGCACCTCAATAAGTTATCCAAGACTTCAACACAAGGTTTCAGAAGACATGGGATAGAATCCTAATCTTGGTAAGGCCTATTGCACATCATGTTTTCCTTTACTATCTTAAAGCTTTTGATAGTGACATTTATATGATGATACAATCTATGGGAGGGATCACATTACCTAATGCCTATAAAGTGGCCATCATGGATGAGAATTGTTTGATTCAAGTTGGTAAGATTTTATAAACACCCCCATGCCTCCATTCCCTAATTTTAAAACCCATACACTTGTTTTTGCTCCCATTTTGACACCAAAACATAAGTCTACTACGACTAGCCATCCAAGCAAACCCAATGAGGTAGAAATATTGAGGTATCTTAAACAAGAGATCTTAGGTCTTAATAGGATCATACAATAGCAGAAAATGAGGCTTTTCCAAATCCACTATCAGCATAATCAGTCCTGCCCTAACTATCAAAGAAATAAACCACCTTTCCAAGGTCATCCTCAAGGTCAAAGATAACTAGTTCAATCAAATTCATATAGTGGTTATAATCCCAATGATCCCTCTACCTCAAAAGCATTACTACCTATTCAAAATAACCTTTCCTAAGAGATTGATGGTCAGCCTTCATGGTATCAACTTCATGATCCATCTTCCTATGTCAATGAGTCCTTCAATCAAGCTTTCATGGAAAATTTGGGAACAATGCTAGTTATAACTCAAGATGAGGTACCTAATGGAGGAGAGAAAAATGGGAAGAGTGCTCAAGTGGGTTCTAATTTGGTCAATTAGTATCAAGATGACTCATATTCTTTGCATTATCAATAGCAGTCAAGCAAAGATTCAAGTCCTATAGCTACAAACATGAGGGAAAAGAGAAATGCAATTGAATAGGCTTAAGGGGTTGATAATGGTTCATAAATGAATGTTCAAACATCCCAAAGAGCATTTATGTCTAATACAATCCCAAATACAAAAGTTGATCAAAGAATTTAGAATGTTAATAACTCTCTTACACCTCAAATTTATCAAGGTATAGGCAACATCATTCCTACTAGTGGACAAGATATGGTTAGTGGATCTTTAACTAACATTGTAGAGTAGATGAAGAAGGCTCATATGAATGTATCAATGTGGGATAGATTATAAATACCTAGTTAATCAAACCTAATTCAAGAAGAGCTATCCAAACTTATCTTGAAAACTAAGTAGCCTAGTGGGAAGTAGATAGCCTTGATAAATACATTGAAATCCTAGTGAGGTACAGTCAAATAAAGTTGAAAAGGTAGACAAACCTCCTCCATTATATCTCTCAATAATCATTAGATATGCTTTGGTGCATAAATACTTTATTGATAGTGGAGAAAGTGATTATGTCATGCCTAAGCAAGTAGCTAATAAATTGAACTTGAAGTATGAGCATCATTCTAAGGGAGTGCTACAACTAGATGGGTTAGCTTCTAAAACCATTGGCATAATCAAAGGTTTGAAATTTATTCTTCATGCTTGTCCTACTTTCACCATTTATCAAGATGTTGTGGTTATGGATGTGCCACCACACTTTGGTCTTTGCTTGTTAAATATAATTTACTAGTAAATATTGGAGGTTATTTAACTTTATATTAGTGTTTTATGGCATTTAGGACTAGTTATGGTGCTAATGTGTCAATCAAATCTTAACCTCTATCTAGTTTTCATGAAGAGCCATATGTGCCTCATACCTCTAACATGAATTGTAATATCGGTGATGAATAAGAACATCCTAATGATCAACAACCTATAACACTTCTTGATGGCATATCTAACTTGTACCTTGATGAATGGGGAGCTTAGCAGTATGGATTTGAAGAACCTAGTCTTGGTACTTACATTCTCCATGAAGAATGTGATGAAACTCTTGAGGTAGATTTTGATGAAACTCTACAAGAAGTTGCATGCACTAACTATATATTTCATATTCATGATGATATACATATCCCAACTATAACAAAGAATGATAGTCCTAGTGAGTAGTCAAATTTACTTTCCAAAGAAGATAACACTCATGAGAATGAACCTCAAGAAGAGGTAGATGACATGTGGCAACAATTCAATGTCATTATGTAGGATTTTGAGGAGGTGAAAAAAGTCTAAAAAATTTTCAAAAAGGATATATACCTAATGATGAGGCAACCATGCACCTAATAAGCATAAAAAATATCTTAGGGTCTCTACCAAGCAAGAAACAACCTTGGCAGACCATGAAGTGTTTGATGAGCACAAAGAAGAGTGCCTTAATGACTCCCAATAGCAAGCATATCAAGATTCAATTTCACTTAAAGTTGCAAAGGATTTGATGATTCCAAATGATCAAATTGAGGAATGTCAATTGAACATGATAGATTTAAAACAAGTCATAAAGTCAAATAAGACTCTAAGAGGGATAGATGGAGTGTTCATGAGAGCTCCAAGTGACACACTTGCAGTTAACAAAAAATCCAACAATGGTAAGTCATTTGACTATATCCATAAGTAAATTTTCATTAAAAAGTATGCATCATATGAGGGTTTATTTTCATGGAGCAGCAGTGATGCTAGAAGCATTGTCTTTGACCTTGGTTGAAGCAATGAAGAGTTATCTTTCACTTCAAATGTTTTTAGCTCTGGTACATATTAGGATAGGTGTGTGTTTTCCTTTGTGTTGCTTGTGTGTTTTCCCTAACTACTTAGAGATCAAAAGTGTGTGTCTTGGTGTCTTGTTTTGTGTGTTTATTTTCTATTATGCTTGGTGTGAGTATTGAGTATTTTTAGAGGCATATTAGTGTCAATTGCATCATATGGTCGAATTCATTGCCCAAGGATAGGAAAAGGCAACTAGTCCTTAGCATAGTAGGCATGCTACCCCCTAGAAATCATCAAAATGTTGAACCAATTTCACCATAAGTCAAATTAGGTCAACCCCCTACATCTTCAAAATTTTCATAGGATCTTTATAGGTTTGAAATGTTCACCGTGGTCCTAAATGAGGTCACATAATATGTTTTATCTTTGTCATATTTGTACAGTTGTCCTAATAACCTTTTATGCCACCTTTTGGTATTTATAAGTGAAATTTATGGTTTTACACAAAAGGAAAAAATGTGTAAATAAGTAATATAATGTACCATATGTCAGGGAATGTCATAAAATAATTTGAAACTAAAATGTGGTAGGTTAAACATAAGAAAGAAGAAGATCATCTGTAAAAGGTTAATTTCAAATGGTTGTATAGGCTGAGATGACCCATATGGCATGTATGAAGGATTCAAGAAGGTGTCTTGAGATCCCCATAGATATTTTATAGGATCAAGAAGCTTTAACAGGTTCAAAATTGATCAAAACTAGTTTCTCTCTCTTATCGCCCCCTTAGACAAGTCAAGAAGGGTCAATGGTTTTTAGTTGTTATAGATAGGGTAAGAAGAGTTGAAGTGAATTGAATTGGGTGATGTCAATAGTCTTTATGAGCTTCTATTTCATGGTCCATAATGTATGAAAAATCACTAAGATTGGTAATACCTCCAAACTACCTGTGCAATCCCAACACCTCAAGCTTCTCATCTGATTGCATTGGTCTATGTGAATCAAGTAGTGCATATAGTCTTGAAGATCATATCCACCCATTTCATGTTAGATTCAACTAATTTAGCATGTGTGAATGTGAAGATAAAGGTAAAATAACTCTCTTATGTTAGGAGTGAATATCAATGAAGTTTGTAGAATAATGTTTACTAGTTACAATGTTTTCATCTTCTATGAGTGGATTAAAGACAATAATAACACACCTATGTTCACTCCCTTAGAACATGGATTGTTACATTCTCCATTGAAATTTGTATTGGATAGATCTCTAAGGCACCTCAAAGATAATGAAGTGCAAATAAGCTATCATACCTAATGGAGACCTATAGGGTTCTGTGTGTGGGTAGTCAAAAGTACAAGAGCCTGAAGATGTGCCTTAAAGAGTCTATAAGGCTTGAAATGTAGTGAGAATGTCTTTTGGTAAAGATGGAAGATTATAGGTCTTGACCAATTTTGATTATTAGGTCAAAATAAGGCACCCCTAGTAAAAAAATTTATTTTTAGGCATATATAGGGGTATAATATATTTTTATAATGTGTTTTATAGGTAAATCAATGTCAATTAATGTTATAATAACTTTAGTCATTAGTTCTCTAGGCCTATTTATCATTTTAAGTCATTTTAAGGGGTCAAATAGGTGAATTTAATGATTATATAGGTTTATTGGGAAATGTGCAAGTTAAAAAATCTGATGTCATGGCCAATATATCCTTATGTCTTAGGAAATTGACATAACTAAAAATATTACAGGTTGTTCAGAGAAAATTTAGTTTTCCTAAAGAAAAGGAAGAAAAGGACACTTGTATAGCTCCTTGGGAAGCATGCCACGTGGGGGAAGGCCATGGAACATCTCCCCATATTCCCAAATATCAACTCTATGCTTTAGTTGATATGAAAATGCCATTTTTCAACCCAAAACTGTTCTGATATATTTTCACTCTTTTTGGCAGACTAAAGTGACATCTAGATTTATACTTGGTATGGTCAGCATAGGATGCTTTAGGAAAAATGATTTTTGAAGATTATTATACACTAGGAGACCTTAAATAAATATAATAAGTTTTATTATTTGTTAACTATGCTTCATGAACCATCTAATCAAGGTGGACTGTGCAAAACTACCTGCTTACCCATACACCCTTCAGGTTCTCCTTCATTTTGGGCAATTCCATATGAAGTAGTTGCTGAGATTGATTCCAGAGCTCATTATAATCCCCATATAATGATTAATACACTTTTTTCATGTTTCAAGTGGTTTTTCTATGCTAACCAACTCAATTTTCAAGAGGATGTAGTTTTCTAAGTTATGGGTAGTTTTCCATCACTTTCAAATTGTCATGTTTTGTAAGTAGTTCCAAGGGGTGGTTTTTATGTCCTATTAATGTCTTTAAACTTATATTTCCTTCCATTCACATTTAATATTCATTATTTAAGGAATTTTCATGACTTACAAGCTCCATGACACCTAAGCAGTCACTTGATGCTCTTCATTACTTTATCCCAAGTGTATACAAGTGACTTTCAAGTTGGAGGAGGTTTGTTGAAGTTATTTTCAGGGTGTCCTTGATTAATTTCATGGTTTAAAGGTTTAAAATCCAAATTTATTGGTCTTGAGTATATTACTTAGCATGTTCTTACCCAAATCCACACCTTGCCTACATATACTCAGCCATGCACATACACAGGGGTTTCTTGGGTGATGACATGCCATGATAAGGACATTGGTAGTGGTGTCAAGCCCTTAGGAGATACAAAGAATATATTTTAGAGGTGGTTAAAATCACAAATCAAGATATCAAATTCAATGTTCACCAAATCCATACCCTTCCTACTCCTTTATTTTCATTATTTGTACATCAAATGCCCACCTACAGGTGGTCTAGATAGGGAATGAGGTATTTATTGAAGGTCTT
>JARHVA010006927.1:780000-799369 GCA_037957365.1 Torreya grandis | reverse complement strand
CTTCCTCTTCTTCCTCTTCCTCTTCCTCGTCTTCCTCTTCCTCTTCCTCATCTTCCTCTTCCTCTTCCTCTTCCTCTTCCTAGGAGAACAAATTAAGAGGCCCAAAGAAGAGCCCAATCCTTAGACCTTACATTTTGATGTGGCAAGATGCAAGAATAGCTCTAAAATTGGGATTTAGCTAACATCTCTTTTTGATAAGGAAATTATTTGAGACTTTTATTTTTAATTATATTTCATAAATAATGAGGCCAAGTATGAAGCCCTTGTATATGGCCTCACTCTCACAAAATGAACTAGTGTTAAAAAATTAAAAGTATACAATGACTTTGAGTTAGTAGTAAGCCAAATAAGAGGGTTTACCATAGTAAATAATGTGCACATGATATTATACCATCATCATGTATGGGATTTTATCAAGTCTTTTGAGGCTTTTAATTTTCAAATTATCCCAAGAGCTAAAAACTAAGAATTTGATAGGATGAAACCCATAGGTTCCCAATTTGACCTAGTGGTTGATCTTTTCACCAAAAGTAGATAGTAAAGGTGACCATCAGGCCCACCATCCCTAATAATGACCATAATTGATAGGTGTTTGAATGTGATGCCTAAATTGCTATGTTCCTCCAATAATCCCATGAATTTGTAGAGTAGCTACAGCCAAAGATCAAGGAAGTATATGAAGGATAAATTATAAAACTAAGAAATAATAAAGTACCAAAAGGGCTCATCACCCTAGAAAATTTGTTTGACTCTTAAGATTTAAAAAAATGACAAACACAAGTTTTCCATAGAAAAGGGTGATTATTGAAAACTTGACATTGGTGATGGAAGAAAGCTAAAATTTGTGAAAAGGGTCCCTCCAAAAGATAAAGAGACACCTATATCTTTCTATGATAGATATAAAGGCATCATTTCATGGACATATGACGACCTAAAATGGTATGATCAAAAGGTCATATAATACACCATAGATCCAATAGAAGGAACTAAACTAGTCTGACAAAAGTAGTGACTAATGAATCCTAAAATTGAATCCTTGATGGCTCAAGAGATTTAGAAGTTGATCAATTCAAAGATTATATACCCAATTTAGCATTCAATTTGGGTGTCTAATCTATTCCCTAGAAGAAAGAAGAATGGAGAAATATGACTATGTGTGGATTTTCAACATTTGAATAAAGCATCTTTAAAAGATCATTATCCCCTTACTTCCATAGAACAAATCCTCCAAATAGTAGAAAGCACTAAAATTTTCTCACTATTAGATGGATTCTCTAGATACAACCAAGCCTGGGTCAAAGAAAAGGATTAACATAAAACCACCTTCACCATTAAGTGGGAAACATTCACATATGCAAAAATGTCTTTTAGCCTCTCAAATTTTAGGGAAACTTTTCATCAAGAAATGGATTTATCTTTCAAGGGATTGATAAATGAGATTATTCTCATTTATCTAGATGACCTCACTATGTTCTCAAAGAAGAAGGAAGATCATTTCAACCATCTAGAAAAGGTCTTATAAAGATGTCAAGAGTTCAGGGTTTCATTAAACCCCAAGAAATGCATCTTTAGGGTGACCCAAGGGAAATTACTCAGGTAGGTAGTTTCCAAGGATGGGGTTGCTATCAACCAAGAGAGAATATAGGCCATTAATAACTTGGCCTTACCAGTAAATAAAAAGGGAGTTTAATCCTTCCTTGAGAAAATAAATTTCATCAACAAATTCATATCTAATTTCATGAGATTTATTAGACTAGTCACCTTGATGCTGAAGAAAGATAAAAAATTTAAATGGATGCCTAAGGGAAGGTCCACCTTTGAAGGGATAAATGATTTAGTATTCATTGTGTTGGTGCTCGCTAATCTTAACTTTTGTAAAGCCTTCATCATTTATGTCTATGAGAGTGAATACAACATCACCATAGTGCTAACTCAGAAAGGAGAAGACAACAAAGAGGAATGTCACATTGTATTCTATTCAAGGACGTTGAAAGAATATGAAACTCGGTATAACTTTATAGAAATACAAGCTTTCACCATCATCAAAAGTCTTAATAAGTTCAAACATCTAGTGGCAGGAAATAAAGTAATGATTCATGTAGCACATTCTACCGTATACAAATATATCATGGA
Organism: Torreya grandis; assembly: GCA_037957365.1. Taxonomy (NCBI): domain Eukaryota; kingdom Viridiplantae; phylum Streptophyta; class Pinopsida; order Cupressales; family Taxaceae; genus Torreya; species Torreya grandis. The sequence goes on along the minus strand of JARHVA010006927.1, from coordinate 797,236 downwards.
AGGATAAATCATAGAAAAGAGAGACAACTAGATCATTAAGATCCTAGTGTATGATGCAAAAGTTAAGCTAATAAAGGTAGTCTAAAGAAGGGGAATATATGAATAATTTGCCCAATATATAGACATGTAGGAAAGGGAATTGAGTGTAACTAAAATGACCCTCATTAATCAGTTTGAAACCAATAAGTCCTAGATAGCTGATAGGGTACTCTTTATATAGACTGGAAGATATCCTGATAGCTTCCTAGTGTATAAAATATGCTTTTATAGATTATAAGGTTCCAGTTACATGCTGGTCCAGGGAATCCTTTTTAAAATAAACTTTAACAAAGAACTTCTCTAATGTGTTGATAGACCTCAAGCTGATAAAATCCTCCAAGATATGCACTTCGCTCCCCCAAGTGGCCATTTCTCAACCAAGACAACTATGACCAAAATCATGTGCGCAAGATATTATTGGTTGACAATGTTTGCAAATTGCCACCAAGTAGTAAAAAGGTGCCAAAAGTTCCAATTATTCATCAAGAAAAGGAAGTACTCCACCATGCCTCCAAATTTGATTGTGACTGATGAGCCCTTTACTAAATGGGGCTTAGATTACATTGAAATGATCAACCTGGTCTCTATTGTAGGCCATAAGTGGATATTAATAGATAATGATTACTTCAATATGTAGATTGAAATAATCTTGATAAAGAATGCAACTAAGAATGCAATCCTCAATTTTTATAAGAGCTCATAAAATTTAGTTCCCCAAAGATGATCATTTTGGATAATACAAAAACCTTCTTTGGGTCTAAGATCTCTAAATTCACACTATAGAATGGCATTTTCCTAAAATCTTCATCCAATTACTAGCCAGAAGGGAATGGGTTAGTCAAATCTACAAATAAAAATTTAATCTCGCTCATTAAAAGAATGTGCAATAAAAGTAACAAGAGTGGATTTTCACATGAGGATAGGTCTATGGGTATACCACATCACTCCTAAGAAAATACTAAAAACTTCCCTACATGAACTAGTATACAAAAAGGAATTAGTCATGTCACTATCCTCCAATATTCTTACATGATAACTCTTGAAAGCTGCCAAAATAGAATAAAATGGAGTGATGGAAGTTTGGCTCAAAAAATTACTCAAGATCCAAGAAGAAAGAGAACAAACTCATGATGCAAAATCATCTAATAGCTAGTAGTCAAGAGATGGTTGACAAGAAGACATCAGAACCAGGTTTCAAACTTGGGGATTTGGTCTTGGAATATGATTAGTGACTTGTAGAAATGAGACAACATGCAAAATTTGACTTCCTATGTAGGGGACCTTTCCAAATCATCAAAATTAAGTAAAAGGGGGATTTTAAATTATAAAAATTGGAAGGTGACACCTTAGATATTATCATTAATGAGATCAACCTAAAACATTTCTACTAGGCCCTAAACACTCCTTGTATATAGTTAGAGAGTTTCCCTTCCTATTCTTTATTTTCTATTTCTTCCCTTTTTGCATTTTTTTTCCTTTTATTGTTTCTTTTTCAATAAGTTCTATTTACATAAGTGGCATTCCAATCACCATGCATTAGCTCCTCTTTCTCCCTAAATCTTAGAAACATTACCTAATATATAGTTATCTACTATATCACCTTGACATTAAAGATGGATGCTACACTCCACGTGGCTCCCCATACAATCACCAAAAATCCTCATGAATTATTTTTTGAGCATGTGCAAAACCTCCATCATTAATGGGAAGTGCTCAATTTTTAAATTTTCATGATGATTTCACTTAGTAAGGTTCATACATAAATAAATCTTGGTCTACCCATTTTCAAACACTCAACACTTAAGAATTTTTAAGAGAGCACCAAACATTAATTCAAAGAGATGAAGAGCATACAAATTGAAAGACACAACAAAAAACCATTAGAGTAGTAGAGAAGTATATGACTTGGAACTAGATCAAGAAGTGATGGAGCATAATATATCTACATCCAAGAGTGGAACACAACCAATAGGGAAAAAAAGATATGGTGTGAGTAGTGGAGGATACCAAACTCCCCTTTATATCACAAGGAAGTCATATTCATCAGCCCCAGCCAAAGCAAAAACAAATGTGTCAGGCACCAAGATAGTAAACAAGGGTCCTCACTAGGATCATACCCTTATGATTGATGTCATAGATGGCATATTCAACCCAGTCTTGAAACAAAATTCTAAGAGCCTACAAGAGGGTGCATATTTCCAAATGATTGACAAGATCAAATAAGGGAAATATAACTCTTTCAATTTCAAAGTATGGGATGGAACTCTAGCCTAATACATGATACCTTATGTATACCCTTGCCTAGAGATTATAGATCTTTTTGCAAAATGATATGATGCTAGGACTATTACCATTGTCAAGAACACCCATCTTAGGTTGAAACTTTCTATAGAAGGCATCTAGGAGATGTTCCAACTTTTTGAATACCCTAACACCTTCATCTATGACGTGGAGAGCCTCCAAATGGTTTGGGATTTAGAGATCAAGAATAAAAAACATTTCCTTGGGGTCTTCCTCAAAGAAAAAGTCACAAAGAGGTCCCCTTTACCCATGCCTCTAATTACATTCTCCATGCATATTGTAACTCAGAATCTATCCATGTTGGCTTTCATTTTCAGAATGGATACTAATGATAACATCAGTGACTTTCAACTAGGTGTGCTCTACCTCTTGACCATGGTGAAGTAAGGGCTAAATTTCAAAATGGACTTCACTGAAGCCATCACTTTCAACATGAGGGATGATCTTGAAAATATCCCAACAAGAGGTACCTTTTGGTACCCTTCCTTCCTCCTATACCTCATGATGCATTAGCACTCCTATTTCTTCTCCCATTCTTTCCATCTCAAAACCTATAATATAGAGGTCTTCCCAAACATAATGATCCTCATCACAATATGGACTCCTATATTGTCCATTATTAAGGACTATTACATGTTTTTAGAGAAATTTATGGCTCTAGTACTCATAGACCTAAACCCACAAGGGGGAGCTCCTATAAAGACAAATTAGCAGCAAGCCTAGCTTGTAGGTGGCAAGGTTCTTGTGAACTAGTTCTAGGGGTGGGTTTCTCATTCATCTGAGTGTATAGATTCCAAGCAGATTCCTTCTAGCTCACGTGCCCATTGACTAACATGAATTTGGCCCTTGAATTGGCTTGATAGATTAATGCTGTGGATTCTAGTTATGGGGAAGGAAAAAAGAAAAGGGGCCTATATGACATCCAAATTGTGAGAGGGGGAATTAATATTATGAGAAAGAATCAAGGATGTCTCTTCATATCCAAGTTGGTAGATCTTAGTCTAGATCTAGTGGATGATCAATGGGACTATGACCTTGAAGGGCACATAGCCAAGCTAAAAACCACCACCATCCCCAATCACCAAGTCTGACCCTATCTATAGTAGAGGAGGTCTCTAATAGAAGACCTTCTTTATGATTACGTGGACCTTACCCAAATCTTTCAAGATGCTCCTAAACCTTAGGAGACTTTTTATACCAAGATCCAAGCTTTTAACCCTAACATGAAGCTTTTGAATAAATGACTGAGTGATTTTGGGTGGAATAAAGACTTGAAGGTGGCCTTCCTTAGATTTAGGCACAATAATGACAAACTAAACATCGTCTTATATGAGTACACTCCAGATGAAACTAAAAAGAAGCTATGGGATGAAGTTCATTCAAAGGAAATTGCATTTGATAAAGAATCCACCCCTGAGGTAGAGGTAGGAAAAGAGCATGAAGAAGACACTCCCATTTAGGTGGAAAAGGAGATTCCCCATAGAAAGGACAAAGCAAAGGAAAGGTAAGGTGGGCCTAGGGTCATCAATGTGGCCACCACCCATCTTTCCTTATATCACCTCCTTGCATTAGAAATAAGCTCCCTCTGGTCACCTCATGGCTAGGTCATCCTAGCTCAAGCAGATCGAGACACCTATTTCTATTCCTTCGAAGGTACCTTTATAAAATAATGTTATTTTCATAGAATGTCTTTCTTTTACTCCTACTTATTCTCCCTCCCTCTCTATTTTCATACCTAAAAGACTAGTCACAGTAACATTGATCACTTGATCTAATAGTTTGACTCCTCCTAACACTCCTCATAATATACCTCTCACTCCAACCTAGGGTGTGATGCTACTCAATGGCCAACAAAGTACCACTTTAGATATAGTCTCCTTTTCCTCCCAACTCATATTTAAGACTATTTAATTTTCCTATATCTTACCCATTTCATCAAACATTCCCTTCCCTTCTCCTCTACCTTTCTCATCCACCTCATCCTCTCTCACATTACAATCACTATTTTCTCCTCCCTACAGGCTCCAACCTTTCACTCCTTCTACCCTTACTATCTATTTACTCACACCCATAGGGTCCAGAGCTACCATGGAACAAAAATAGCTTGTCATTTCTTTTTTATTATTAGAAAGGACTCCATTTAACATCAAAATCATCTAGGCATCTACAAAATATATATAACAAGTGGACATGGTAAGAGTGGCATGAGGGACCCAAATGGAGAAAAAAGGGGTAAGTGATCTAAGGAGGTAGCTTAGTCTCACATGCAGTCATTTTATGACCCTAAATAATAAGCCCTCATGGTCACTCACTTGACCCCTTAATTATAAAAATCCTAGGGAATGATGCTTCTAGGAGATTACTCAATCTAAGTGGTGGTCCTTAAAACCAAGCTTGACCCACTAACATAGTTGAGCTCATGGAGGAGACACAAAATTACATAACCATGGACTATCTGAAAGTGTCTCAATAGTTGGAAAAACACAAAAAAGAACTGGTTAAGGTTAAGGTTATGGTTGACCACCTTAGAATAGAGGTTAAAGCCAAGGATACAAAGCTCAACTAGATGAATTCTAACCTCCAAGGTTGGGTTATCATGGATAACTTGCGATTTGAAGTCAATAAATGAATGGCCACTAAAACTTAGCTATAGGAAAATAATGAAGAATTGGCCTTGGTTCATTAGATTCTCTCTGAGGCCAACCAACACTCTTCAATTAAAGACCAAGAGATAACATAATTGAATAATGACCTTGCCTCCAACCTGCTAACCACTAATGTCCTTCCCCTGATTCAATAGCTATATAAGTCATATTAGGAGAGGATCAAGGTCATGATAGCTAAGCTAAAGATGATGCTGACATTAATTTTGGATGCATATAGGCTTGTATCTTAGGTGAACTCATCAGTTGACTAGGTACTCACTTTCATCACTCCTAAGGTCACAGATGCAAAAAGCCTCATGGAGAAGACATATAATGCCTCTCCCAAGACATTACAAGTGATGGGGGTGACTGACCATAGGTAAGTAACTGCCAAAGTGAACAAGTTCTTGAGCTAGCACAAAGTAGTGACCAAATGTAAGGCATTCATTAATTCCTTATAATAAACAATCCAAGAATGAAGGGAATGCATTAAACAATTAGTCTAGTTGGGACAACCCTCTCTTTTCTTAGTCAATAACAACATCCTCCCTGAGGACTAGGTTAAATCCCTACTCAACTAGAATAAAAATGACTTGAATGTCTTTCCAAATCTTGGTTAGAATCCTAATACCATAGTAGTGGAGATGGTCCTACACCTACTTGCCCAATTGAAATTTTAGGCACTAATAGTGGTCAATAGTCTAGATAATATCACTTTCAAAGAGATGATTGATCTAAATAAAGCCTTAGAGGATCTTAAAAAGAAAACCTAACTAAACATAGAGGAATGGGGGCCTTTTCATGTGGCCATCCAAAATTTATAGTTCCCATCTTCTTTCTAAGTTTTGTAATTTTTTATTCTGAATAGTCTGTGCACTAGAGTTTTGGTTCTCCCATCCATAGGTGGATGCCCTAATGAGTCATTAAAAATTATGGATTCAAATCCACACTTATTATTTTGATCCATTAGCCTTTGTTTTGTTTTTCTCCCTCTTTGGGGTTTGATTGGAATGAGCTCTTTCCTTTCCCCTTTTTTCCATTTGCATTCTTCAAATTTTTGATTGAGATGAGTTCCCTTCCACTTCTTCCACATGGAAACATGGCACTCTTTTGGCCCCAAATTTTTCTATCCCTTGAGAGGATAAGCACTCCCATAAAATGTATCTCTCCCTTTACCTCCAATGCACCTTTTTATGCTAAGTTATCAATGTCACCACCAAACAGAGTGCACCACACCCATAAAACAAATGAAGCTACTTCCCACAACTTGATATATGTAATCTTCATGCTCATCCAAGCTAGTGTCAGACCCATAAGAGAAATAGAGATGTGCCATTGGATAGGGGAGGGTCCCCACTATTTTTGGTAAAGATTTTGAAACACTTTATGCCTTGCCTAAAGTTTGACCTTTTCTAGAGGCATTTTTAAATGGTGTCAGTAGATGGCCTCAAAGCTAGACACATTGACATTCTAATGCTCACCTAGGCTCAAAATATTTCTTATCCCCTTTGATAAATCACCAAATTGACACGTGGTGCTCTAACACTCATCAAAGGAATGGAAATCCATTTCCCCTTGGGAAATTCATTTCACTTGTCATTGGTCATCTTTGAGCCCATTTTAGGGAATGGGGCCAATCTATTAATCATTTTAAAGTGACATCCAATAGAGGCAATCAAACATGACATAGGAAACAACCCCATAGATCAACATGTATCATCACCATGCTTCTTTGAAGCATGAGTGGTTTATAGTAAAATGGGGGAATCACATCATTTTTGGGATGAGGGAGTTGGTTTCACTCATGGGCCAAACCCTCTTTCAGTTGTGTGACATCATGGGCATAAACAAAGGAATCTCTAGATCATCCTCTCATGCAATATCCTCACCTATATATCTAATTTTCCCCCTTTGCATAAGGGAGGAGAGGGCACTTATTAGTATTACTATGTACTTTTCATTTTTTTGACAAGCCATCAAAAGATTAAGATAATAGTAGACAAAGTATCCTATTTGGGACTTTAATAGATGCATCTCACGAGTGTTATTGGATGTTCCATTTGTGGCCTTCTATATTCATTTCCCTATCCAACAATGAAGGGAATGTGATATTTTATGTCATTCGAGTTACAAATTGTCTTTGCTAATTATATTCTATATGTTGCTTCTTTGGTGTGGTTTTTTATATGTTATGGATCTTAATTCATGCTATATGTTCCTTTATGATCTATAGTTTCATTAAAATCTATGATATTTTATGAAAAATCTATGTTTGTATTTCATAATTTTTGGTGCATTAGTTTGGATTATATTTACTTTCTAAAATTCTTTTATGTTTCCCCTCTTTATATTTTCTTCCCCTCATTTTTATGAACACAATAAATATTTGGATTCTAAAATCCTGGAGGATATTTCATGAGACATAATCGATCCCACACCTATGAAGCTTCCCATAGATTGGTTGTTTACTCTAGGGTGAAGATTTTAGGCATCAACAATTTTTACTTTATGTCATTGGGAAATCATCAAATTACTCAATGCTAAATTTATCAAACTAGTTAACTATTTTTAATGGGTTTCTAAAATTATCCCCATTTAGAAAAAGGTCACTGTGGTCATTCACATTTGTATTTATTTCCTCAATCTTAACCTTTCTTGTCCCAAAGGTAACTTCCCTTTACCTTCAATATATTCCATTATTGATTCCATAGCTAATTATTAAATGTTATCTCTTATGGACAAATTCTTGGGTTACATTCACATTACCCTTAAAGACCAACATAAGACAACTTTCACCATAGAATGGGGAACCTATTTCTATGTCAAAATTCCCATAACTCTCAAAAATTCTACAACCACTTACCAACAGTTGATGACTCTTATATTTCATTATTTTATCCATAAAATTGTCTAAACCTATGTGGATGATCTCATTTCTAAATTTCAAATTCATAATACTCATCTATCTAATTTCACTATCATCTTTGATTGCCTTTTTAAATACTGAGTTAGACTCAATCCTTACAAATATGTCTTTGGTGTCATATCTAGTCATTTTTAAAGATTTAGAGTCTCTCTCCATAGCATCAATATTTACCTTGATAAGATTAGTGCTATTGTGAACATACCCATTCCTCATTATATTCCTAACATTCATAATTAGGTAAACTTGGGTAAATTAGATGGTTCATCCCTAAAATGGCTTATCACATCTACTCTGTCAATTTTATTCTCAAGAAAGAAAATAATTTAGAATGTATGGACCCTTGTCAAAAATCCTTTGATAACATGAAAGAGTCATTTCTTCCCCCACCTACACTTTATCTTCCTTCCAATAATCAACCCTGATCCTATATACTTACTCTACACCTATATCATTTGGGTAAATGCTTTCCCAACATGATGATACTATAAGAGAGTATGTTATTTAATACATTAGTTGAGGCCTCATAGATTATGACACATTATCCTAAAGTCAAACATGATTACCTCATCATTCATTTTGTAGCTTAAAAACTTCATCAGTAAATACTTTACCAAACTACTTATGTCATCATTCATTCTGACCCCCTTCATCACTTCTTAAAATATTTTCTTCTTGGAGATAGAACTATGAAATGGATGTTCCTCCTTATGGAATATGATATTCACATCATCACTCAAAAATCTATCAAATATCATTTAATAGTTGATCAAATTTTCAACTACTAATCCCATTCATGATAGTCTTCCAAATGGCAACATTATCTATATTAAAGGTCTTAATCAAGTTATCTCTATCAAATATTATTTTCATAACTTTAAAATTGACCTTGAAGCCAATAATCTTGATGAATCCTCTACTCCCTCCAATACTATTAAACCTAAAGTAGTTATCAAGGAGCTACCCAAAATTAATGTTGACTTGCGTGAGGATACTTGGACCCTTCACTTTGATGGTGATAAATGACTTCAAGGAGTTAGGGTAGGTTCCATTCTTACAATTCCTCTTAGTAAGATCATTCCTTAAGCTTTTCACTTCAATTTTTATGTCACCAATAATATGTCTAATTATGAAGCTCTAATATTAGGCATGAGAGTTGATCTTGATCTACAAATTCAATATTTGCATGAGTTAGGTGATTCTCAACTTATTTTCCATCAAGACAATGGTGATTATGAATGTAAAAGTGAAAACCTCATTTATTATCATCAAATTTCAACAAATCTCGTTAATTATTTCATCTATTTCACTATTGAACCTATCCCTAGAGATCAAAATTACATTGTTTATTATCTTGCTTCTTCTTCATCTCTCTTTCATCCATACCAAGTTCTTTTTTATCCTACCTTTCTTATACAAATAACAAAATATCCATCCTCTACTCAACCACAATATTAAATTATCTACCACTTAGAGGCTATTACCATTTGAAAAATCTCATGGTATAAATATATCATTTAATTTTTAGAAGATCAAACTTATCTTCCTAACATAGATTCTCATGAAAAAACACATATCCTTAAACAAGCTCTAAAATATGTATTTCAATATAACATCTTTTACTATCACAATGCTGAAGGTACCTTACTCCATTGTGTTATTCAAGATGAGTTTATTCCTCTTATTGAAAAATCACATGGTAACATTCATAATGGCTACTATAACGGACATGCTACAACTTGCAAATGCATACATCTAGGTTACTTTTGGCCTACTCTTGAAAAGGATGCAATCAAATTTGCTAAAAAGTGTACTACTTGTAAACTTCATGATGATCTCATTCATTCAACTCCATCTAAGCTTAAAAATTTCAAATCTCCTCAACCATTTTCCACGTGGGGATTTGATATTATTGGAAAATTACCTTACTCCTAAGATGGGCATGTTTTTATCATCACAACTACCAAATATTTTACCAAATGGGTTGAATTCATACCCATTGTTAATGTCACTAATCCTACCATTTCAATTTTTATTATTAATCAAATCATTTTATACTTTGGTTTTCCTCATACCATCATTTCAAACAATGGTGGTAATTTTAAAAATAAACATGTTAAACAACTTTGTGATAAATTCAAGATCAATCAAGAAATTTACATGCCTTATCATCCATAATGCAATGGTTAAGCTCAGGCCAAAAATAAAATTCTCAAAAAAATTCTTTAAAAGATAATTCATGAAACCCACATGGATTATAATCTTCATCTTTACCCTACTCTTTTGGCCTATCAGACTAGCATACATACCACCACTAGGGCAATACAATTTTATCTAGTCTATGGTTCTAAATTAGTTCTTCCATTGGAAGTTGAGTTTCCTTATCTTTGTATATTTATTCATGGTATTATTCTTGATGAATAATTATGTGAATCTCACATACATGCTCTTGATCTCCTTGATGAACATCATCTTTCTGCCTTGCAACATAACCACCAATACAAGGCTTGTATTGCTAAACAACATAACACGTGTTAAATTTTTCACATTTAATGTTTTTGATCTTGTCCTTAAATTATTTTACACTCATGATAAAGAAGGTATATACACCAAAAAAAGCTAAGGCCCTTATTTAGTCAAAGATATTCTTGGTCCAAGTACCTACCGCTTTCAAAAAAATGAAGGCCATATTTTCAAAGGGTCCACTAATGCACAATTACTTAAGAAGTACTTTACCTAAAGACATTCACTTATTTTCATGATTTATATATACATCTATCTAACACTTTTTAGATTACTTATATGGGTCTCTAACTCTACAGTAGTTCCCTTTTTTTGTAAACCTTTAGTCCTCCCTTTTTGGTCTTTTGGTTTTCCCTTTTTCTCATGAGTTGCATTGTAAAATCATAGATAGGACCCAACCTTCCTCATGATGAAACATAGTCATATTTATTTTCATACTTTTTTAACACACCTTTTTGGCATCCCTTGGATTCTCTTTTTTTGAGTTGCATTGTAAAACTGTGGATAGGACCGAATCTTCCTCACAAAAATACCATATTTTTCTTTTCTCATTTATTTTTCACATGTTATTTTTTATACCCTCATGGGTTTATTTTTTATGAATTGAAGTGTAAGACCATGGATAGGACTTGACCTTCCTCATAAAATTACCATCTTATCATTCCTTTTACTAAAAAATACAAAATGTGTAATTTGATCCTTTGTTCTCAACTTTAGCTTTTTCTTCTTTTGATAGATGAAATTTGCACAAGAATATATGTTAGCATGTTTTCATCAATTTAATTCATTATTATGATAAGGAATCACACTTTACTATCATTGTATCCCATTTTACCCTTTCTCACATTTTTTGTGATTTGAATCAATTCAAATTTTTCCATGTGTCACTCCTCTTGATTTCTTGTTCCTCCCACTCCACATTGTATAAAACAAGGTTGAAGTCAAGACATCATGTTTATTTCAACTATATTTATGAGAAATTTAGACCCCATACTCTTTAGAGTTATCTCTCTTAGTAACCAAGTCTCAATTATTCAAATGAAATTCATCTTTAGCACCCATATTTGGTTTTCCAAATCCTTATGGAGGAAGAATTAAAAAAACATCAAGGAATTTAAAAGTCAAATAATTTCAAACAAAAAGGAAATGATATCTAAAAGGTAATATACAAATCTTAAAAGTTAAAATAACACCAAAAGATGTGATTACAAGCACATATCCTATCTCTAATCAAACTTCAAACTCCACGATTGGCCTCACATAGAGTCTAGGTCTATTGGGGTGTGGTAGGCTAGGAGATTGGAATAAGAGAATTAAAAAAACTCTATGGTGCTGCCTACATTCTCATGCAAGTACCCAATATTTTTGATAGACTAACGACTTTGTAAGGGGTCTCAAGGAATGGGGACCACATTGTGGTAAGGTAGGTCTATTTTAATTTTCATGCATATAACCTTCATGTGATAATATATATACTACATTTGGTGACTTCAGACTGATGTGTCTAAGAGAAGTTATTCATATTCCTTAAAGTTGAAAGTCCTCTTATTTTGATAAACCTAATTTGAGTGTCTTGACTTTGATAAAGAGTTCTTCTACCTTGGTTTTTCCTTCATTTTCCCCTCCACCCATTTCATTTCCCCCTTAATAGGAAAATTATGATTCCAAATATGTTTTCCATCTTCTATTATTCCTTCTTATTCATCTCTTAAAAACATGTTAGCACTACTTCATTTCAGTTTTATCTATCCTTAGAGTGAAACAATATGTTTGAGTAACTATGGATTACTTTCTTTACTTCATAGAATTACATTTATAAACTTATTTTAATTTCCTTTTACCATTTTTACTGTTTTACTATCATGTTATCATGAACACCTGAGTCCTTACCCTTTTTCCATTGTTTAGTGAGGTTCGTTTGTTACTTCTCACTTGGTAATCTTGTTTTCACTTTTATGTACTTCCTTTTTCCATTGATGATTGAGAGAAGGATTGTTACTTCTCACTCATCAATGTTGTTCTACCATTTTTATTTTTATTACAATATTTTTTGACATGTATCCTTGGTTTAATTTGGTGCATTTTCCCTTCTTTAGGGTTACTTGTTTGAGTTTTTTGGTCTTAAGTACCCTTAGATTTTAGGTTATCTGATTTAATATTATTTTTGATTTGGTCATTTGGTATAATATATAACTTTTCACCCTAGCTTGTAAAATTTTCAAGTGTGTTATGTCCTAATACCACTAGTTATCTTCACTTTCATACATTTTTTTAGATTTTTTCTCTTTAGTTTTGCATTCTTGGGTTTGTCAAAAGTAGTCTCTACACCCTACACAATCAAAACTAACACAATAGACAACCATCCAGTGATAAAGGTAAGTCAAGGTATGCATTGCATTTACTTGTAAATTATTCACTTTTAAGTCATTTACTTTTAGCTATCTTATGGTTTAAAATACTAGAATTTTTTTTAGCATCAACATTATGTGTTATTATATTCTTTCTCAAAGCACCATACCCTACTTCACCTTAATGAAATGTGATGAAATTCATGTTGGGAATATGTATACACATAATATTTTAAAATTTTATCAAATATTGATGATTTACATCTTGTAGGAACCCATCAAGACTCAATCTCTCTAATTACATGACCTAAGAGTTGGATTAAGAAAGGGGTGGGTAGACCTTTAGTGCTTTGTAGGATTATTATCCCTTTTTTACACATTATTACTAATTTAACCAAATCTTAAAACCATTCCCTAAACTATTACTCTTCCTTTGAATAGTCCTCTAGCCTTATTCCTCCCTCCATTCATCTTTTCCTCACCTTAAGTCCCTCTTTTCAGTCAGTTGTATTGTGTCGATTAGGCTGACCTTGTACTATTTCAAGATATTTTCACTTAGGAATTAGGTTATCCTTTAGCCAAATTAGCTTAGGACCTAGTGAATAATTATCCATAATTATAAAGGATAGATTGGGTCCACCCTGTGGGCCAACATATATGAAAGGATTTAGGGTCAATCCACCTATAAATACAAGATCATTTTGTCATTATTTAAATATACAATCAAGAGATATATTCTTTAACACTTCTTTACAGTTTGCTCTTTAACCATTCTACTCGAGGATCCTTATCTTAGGGTTTTTACTTGTAGAATCTAGTCTTGTGGATAAGTCTTGTATGTTTTGGCCTTTCTCAGTTATCCTTAGAAACCATAAAAAAACTCTTGTGAAGCCCCATTGGCCAAGGGAGAGATTGAGTATTCATGGGTTCATATTTAGGTAAGTATTCTCTAACTTTGCTCCTCTCTTTAGTAGATAGAAGTAGCATATGTATTGGCTTAGAATAATATTACTCTTCATATTTCATGTATTAGGGTATTACTCATACTTTGCTTAATTGAGATTCTCTTATACATGTTTTGATTGTTTACTAACCCCTCATATTATGCCACAATATTTGGTGAACACTAGATTAAATTTATTTTATTTTTATTAACATGGGTGAAATATAGAACCTAGGATGCCTTTAGGGTTATTGTATGATTATGTTAGAATGGATGATTTGGAACTCTCCTTAGCATGGTGTATTGTGATAAATGATCCCCTGATTGGGTCTATCAGATCCCCATATTGGTCATAGACCCACTTAAAAATTTTATTCCCTCTCTATCATCTTTGATTTAGGATTGATTTATAGACATGTTTTAGTTTGATTACATACACATAATACATGTCATAACAAGACACCAAAGGGAATAAAGAATAAAAATTTATTTAAATTTAACATGATGGATAGATCTCTATATCATTCCAACATAAGGTGAAACTTATAAATTTTTTCTTTAAACAAGGAAAAGACTACCCAATCCTCAAGATAGACTTTCAAGAAGTCATGAATGAAGTCCTTGAATGCATAAACCACTACACAAGAGAACACCATAGGTACATTATTAAGGCCAAAAAACATGACCTTATATGTAAAAGAACCTCATTTTGTTACAAAAGTAATTTTGGATCTACCTTCTTCTATGATCAATAGCTGATGATATCTATTGAACCCATTTGTGAAAGAATAGACTTCATGTCCTATGATAGACTTTAAAACTTCATCTATGAATGGAATTGGGAATAGATCATTTAAAGAAGCATCATTCAAAATGCAATAATACCCACATACTTATATTTACCTTGTCTTATTTGGCTACACTACCATAGGGATTACCCAATCTACCTTTTTGACTGGATAAATTATTCCTACATCCTACATTCTATCTAGTTCAACCTTTACTTTTAGCTTCATATTCAGATTGAGCTTGTATGGCTGCTTCTTAGTAGACCATACACACTCCTTCAATTAAATGTGCATCTCACTAAGATATGGGTCAACTCCTTGGACCTCTAATATTTTGGTGGGAAACATTTCTTGATAATCCCTTAGAAGTTACAAATCTTCCAAAATTTTAGTTTCTTTTTAATAGTCACCTATGTTGACCAATTTTGGAACCTCCTCTATTATGATGTTTATGATATATTTTTTGATAGGGTGCTACTAAATTATGCATTTTTATTCATAAACAAATTCTTGTATCCTATATTTCCATTCCTATTTAATAATTTGGATGTTGTGCATCTTGTATGCTTCAATAGGTTCTACACTAGTGTCTTTGAGTGGTTCTACAAGTTGCTTAGGTTTAAATAAATCATTTAAATTTAGATAACCATTAAAATAAATTTATTAATGTCCTCTACCTCATATTATATTTGGTGACATGGTTGTGTCATATATTCTTCTTCTTTCTTAGCATCTTTATACAATTGTAATGTTGAATTAAGTTCAGAGGCTACATTTTTCTATGTAGTGGATTCTATTGTGGTGCTTAAGTCTTATACACACCCATGGCATAATAAGTGTTTTATTTTATATTATTAGCTATGAAAAAAAGTATTTTCATCTTAAAAAACAAAATTTTGTTTAAAATCACTTTGCACTTGTGCCCAATTCTTGGTTTCCTTTCTGTGCTCTTGGTGCATATACTATACTACTGGTAATGGAGTAAATGTATAGTGGAAAATGTGAACCTAGTACTTTGGTGCCACATGTTACTCATTTCATACTTCAATAAATTTATGTATATGAATTTCAAGACACTCACCTTCTTGAACTAATATCTAATTTATGTAGATGAACTACAATATCTAGAACCTACTGATCATGAAATCATAGGCATCATCCCACTCAAGCTGGTCATTTTGATGAAATATCCATCATATCATAGAAAATCACTTTAGAGTATAATTTATAGCATTGACCCACTATATTATGGTTAGTATATGATCTTTTAAGTATATAATAAAGTCATTGATGTCCTTAGTTACATAGTAGATAAGAATTTATCATTCGTACGTAAAGACCATTCACATTGGTTAGAGTTTATGATCACCTTGGGCCCAATTAAGGAGGTGGGTATCTAAGTTACCAATAATATAGAAATTTATTCCCATGGAAAATGAACTTCCCTGGGTGGCTCTATGTAGTACTATATGCGATCATCAAATTAATCGAGGAAGTCAACTTTTGACTGAGTAGGGGATTTTACAGACATATATACACATCCCTTGATGAGAAACTAGTTTGTTACCAACTACATAGATACTCATTTGGGCCTTAATTATGCTAATGTCATAATTTTTTGAGTGATTAGTGATTGTACCTAAGTTTTGGTATGCTCATATAATAAATTGCATTCAGTTGGGTGCATATTTTTCAAATTTTATTTAAAATTCACCTTCATCAAACTATTTTCTTGTGAAATGTATGGAGATTTTGGTTTACCTAGAATTATGTAGTGCTTATACACTTTGTTAAAAGGAATGAAAACAAATTTATCACCTTAGTGTGGTTCTAATTAGTTATGTACCATGGTAATAGTAATCTAACCATCATATACCCACTTCTTGCCTATGAGCATAGGGTAATGTGTTATAGAGGTATTCATGTCGATGACATAAAATTACCTCACAGTGTCAGTTATATAACTTTAATCTCCATATATTCTAATCTACCAATAGGCTCAACCCTTCCATAATCAACTAGGCTCAAAGTTATCAAGTTGTAACTCAAAATTGGTCATCTAATGGCTTCCCAAATAGATCGAGGAATCATACTGACTATATTGATGAAATCAAAGATAACATTTGGAATTTCATAACTAGTAACCTCAATGTCAATGCATGCATCCACATCTCAGGGCTTCTTTATTTTGATGTATTATACCATATTTTTTGTACTTTACTATCCACACTATACACACTCCAATAAATTATGTAGTAGGCTTGTGATGTTCTAGGAGATGTCTTCATTTCATAATGTACTTAAATTTTTTATAAAATATATGAGCACAGTGATAACTCCATCCTAAAACATGATGTGAACAACCCAGCCATACATTTGTGCATCTATTGATGTTGCATCTCCTTGAGTGGTGTTTTTTTGTCAGATGTTTTTCAATATTTATGTATATTTATGCATGAGGCCCTTTTCTATAGTTGGATATAGGTATTTATCATGTTTATATTTTCAAATTCCTTAATCTTCCTTATTTCTATATAATATTTCAATGCTAGTGTTGTTTATTATTATCTCCAATTCTGAATTATTGTCATGCAATTGGTGGGGTCTAACTTATTTTTTTCTATTATGTTATGTATAAGCACTAGGAAGATGTATATTAGTAGTGAAAAGATAGAGGTGTCTAAATTAGTGAAGGAGGGGTCCATCTAGCTAGACCTTAAGGCTAA
>JARHVA010006927.1:752500-775000 GCA_037957365.1 Torreya grandis | reverse complement strand
GGGTCACTCTTGTCTTAGTAACAATATTTAGTTTTTCAAATTATTAGTTTTGGAGGGAAAACTCCAAACACTCACGAAACTCATTCCTAGGACTCTTACAAACTCCAAATGACCTAAAATACATAAATGGGCCTTTAAAGGTCTCTTTACACATATTGACATTAAAATTTGACCACTTTGTTTTATTATCAAAAACACAAAAATGTTATCTTCTAGCTTGATGCTCTTATATCATACTCCCTAGGAGGGAGAAAAATTATGTCACCAAATTTATTTAATACCTTCCAATTTTTTATTTGGTGGTGATTCATTATTACTAGATTTTTGTTCATCCTTTTTTACTCTTTTATCTTTACTAGATTCTTGCATTTTTTCCTTATGGCTTTGTCTAGTCTTTGTGTCCATGCATCTTCTACCTCTATTAGGTGTTTCAACTATTGTACCTCTTTTTTTATTGAATATTTCACCTATTATAATTTAAATTGGTCTTAATTATACTTATTTTTAACCAAATGGTTCTTCTTTTTCATGCTAATGCTTGTTTGATTGCTTATTTCTTCACTATTTTCACTTGATTCTTGCTTGTTTAGGGATTTTTTTATTTTTTATCATGATGGAATCTCCTTCCTTAGGATATAATGGCCTCAAATGCATGCCAAACTCTATTATTTTCTCCATTATACTCTCTTTTTATACTTTTACTTCACATTTATATTATTTGTAATTCCTTTACCTATGACCTTTCTTATCATGTAAGAGCAAATTCTTGTGCCATTCACACTCAACATAGTAAAGCATTATTTGAACAATATTTGACTTTCCATATTCATGTTTATCAAATATTAAATCAGATTTAGCTTGCCCAACTAAATAACTTACCTTGTTTGTTTATGGCCTTATTTGCATAACTTCTTATGCTTCTCTATGCTCCTCTTATTTTGATTTATTTTAGGGTCCATCCTTGATATCTTCTTGTTGTAAGTCATCTTATTTTAGCCCCTTGGATAGAATGAACATGTATTCTAACATTTATATCTCTTCTTGCAACTTGAAATCATCCACCACTTCAAAATCTTCACCAAATCTTGGTTTATATTGCTCTTCATCCTTTTAGGCAACTTGATATTTTTATTCTCCTTATCCTCCTTCATTTGCGAGATTCAAATTAACCTCATCATGTTGCATACCATGCTTATCATTCATGATTGAAGGTGATTCATTCTCATCTTACCTTGCTACACACTCATTCATCAATTTAATTATTTCCATGTATAATATATATTCATTACTTGAATCAATATTAGGTATGCCATGGATTTTATGGTTCATAAAAGTGTGCTGAATGAAGTGAGACATGATTTTAATGAAGGCTAAATTTGGGAAAACTTAAATAGATAAAAATTTCAAAAACATAAAGACTAATTTGCAGACAATAAGGTTAAGCTCTAACTCAATACATTTAAATTAGATAATTTGAAGGAAATACAAGTAAAAATAGGATTGGATGTAACTCCTCCATGAATAGTGGTTAAGTATGCCTCAAAATAGACTGTAACTCTCTGATCTAAGAATAATAGGTCAATAGAGTAAATCCCATAATGAATGAGGGATAATATAACCACTATGACATATGGCAGGTCAAAGTAACTCCTATGACTACATACCTAATAAAGACTATCTATAGATGTAAGAAATCTAAATGACTTGGAATATTTGAGTAGGAAAATAAAATAAAATTAAATAGAAAAATATCCTACACTAACACCCCCATAAGCATAGCTTAGGTGGGCGATGATAAAAAATGGGTCCTAGCAACAAGGCCTGATTAGGTACCCATGTACAATGCAATCACTCATATATAGAGAAGATAAAACCTAGTGGGAAAAAAATCCCCTCAAAAGAGAGAAAAGAATAAGTAAATATGCTATAAGGCCCCCTAAAGATGATGAAGTTACCAAAGTGGACCATACCCTAATAAGATCTTGTAGATGAATCAACTTGATCTTCATGAAGGGTTTGGTGAATATATCAATAACCTAATCTAAAGACGGGTAGAATCTCAAGTTGATAACCTGACCATAAATAATCTCTCAAATAAAATGCATGTGAATCTCAATGTGTTTGGTCCACTGATGTTGAACTATATTTTTGCATATCTATATAGTACTCTGGTTATTACAATAGATGATGGTGGGCTACCCAATAGGAATGCCAAACTTAGTTAGAATCCCCTGAATCCAAATAAACTTATTAGATGCATTAACAACTCCCATGTACTCTAGCTTTATGGATGATATAGCAATAGATTTTTTTTTTAGACCAATTGATAGGGATAAAACCCAAATAAAAACTATAACCTGAAGTAGACTTGTGATTTTGAGTATCACCAACCTAATCTGAATATATAAATCCAACCAAGATAACCTTTGTGCCAAATTTGTCATAAATACCAAATCTGTTAGAGCCCTAAATATAGTGTAAGGTCCTCTTAGCTGCTTTCTATTGTAGCTCATGGGGATCTTGCATGAATTATGAAATAATCCCAACTATATATGACATGTTAGGCCTAGTATGAGTCAAATAAATGAGGTTACTAATAAGTTTTTGATACATGATGGCATCAAACAAAGGTGTAGAATAGTTATCCTCAAGTTTAACTCCTAATAGAAAGGGATTCAGAGATGGCTTGTAATTAGCCATGTGAAATCAAGCCAAAATATCAAGAGCACACTTGGGTTGTGCAAGTGAAATACCTAAATTATACTATGAAATCTCAATGTTGAGGAAGTAATACAAAAGACCCAAGGCTATCATGATAAAATTATCCTATAGAGTTGTCTTCACTACCATAATAGATGATGAGGAACTCTTGGTGATCAAAATATCATCACCATAAAGGACCAGTATTAGTAAAGAATCATCCTATCATAAGAAGTATGCATTGAGGTTTGAATGACACCTAGTGAAATCTAAAGTAAGGAAGAAGGAATCCATCGTAGCATACCAAGCCTAAGGCACCTATTTGAGGCCATATATATTTCCTAATTTTTAAAACTAAAGATGAGTCCTAAACAAACCTATGTGGTTACTCCATATAGATCTCCTCTTCAAGGTCTCTATGAAGAAAAGCACTCTTCACATCCATCTAATGCACATCCTGACCATATATTTCATCTAAAGCTAGTGTGAGTTAGATTGAAGTCATCTTAGCAATAGGTGAAAAGGTCTTTGAGAGTTAATTATAGTTACCTATAAAAAACCCTTGGTGACCAATCATGTTTTATACTTATCGACTGACCCATCTGCTATAAACTTGGTCTGATATATCTAATGACATCAAACCATCTTCCTTCCTTTAAGAAGTGAATTCAAATCTAAAGTGTCATTTCTAATTAAAGAATCATATTCCTTATCAATGGCTCTATCCCACTTAGCTATGCATGATGCCTCTAAAATTATTTAGATCAGTCATGGAAGCAACTAAGGCATGTGGTCCACTTTGAAAGTCTTCCCAAGTACATCTACCATTATCTAGATCCCCTACCTAAGTTCCTGCACTATGAATTGTCTACCTAGGCCAAAGAGGGAACGAAATTGGTGAGTTAAGTGTTGAATCCTCATATTTTGATGCATGCCTAAAAGTGGATGAGGGTGACTCCCCATCACTCTGATCGCTATCGGACTCACTATTAGATCTAGAAGAAGAAGAATAATAATCGACCTTAGGAACCTTTTGTGAATAATATAAATCTTTGAACTTCTCATCCAAACTAAGTGAAACCAATGTAGAAGGAGAAGTGTCTAGTAAAGAGTCAGTGGGACTCTCTTGAAACGTAATACTTATGTTGATAAACAACTAATAAGTTGTAGGGTGGAGAAATTATATCCTTGACCCTATTTAGATACCCAAAAAAGATGAAAGGTTTGGATTAAGCCTCCATATCCTTACATTTTTTAGGAACACGTACCATCATCAGTGATCTAAAGACCCTAAAATGTTGCACTTCCAATTTCATATTATGTTAGGCTTCAAAAGGAGTGATGCCCTCTAAAACTTTGTGAGGAACCTAGTTCTAAATATAGCATACACAATTGATGGCCTCTATGCAAAACTGTGGAGCCAATAATCTAGATTGAATCATATAGTTTGTGATCTCCTTCAATGATTGATTCTTGTGTTCTAATACACCATTCTGCTAAAGAGTCTATGGTACTATCCAATGAAGATCAATCCCCTCTATGTTACAAAATTTCTCAAATATATGGTTGATATACTCCCCCCATTGTCTATTTGAAGGATTTTGATGCACTTTCTAGATTGTTTCTCAGTAAGAGCCTTGAAGTCTCAAAAATTATCGAACACATTAGAATTTTGTCTAGGAAAGTAAATCCATGTGTATCTAGAAAATTCCTTAATGAAAGTGAGGACATATCTGACCTGGTATAAGAAGGATGGGGAAACTACCCTATGACATTATTATCAATAAACTCAATAGGTATTAAAACTCTCCTAGATTTTCCTTTGTCAAATTTCTCTTTGGGACGTTTTCCAAGGGCACAACACTCAAAAATTCCCTTAGAGAATTTAACTCTAGGCAAGCTGGTAAACATGTCCTATTGACTTAGTTGCTCAAGATAGTAGTAGTTAAGATGGCCAAACTACTCATATCATAGCTTGCTAACTCCATTTGAATGGGTAAGCAATGTGATAGGAGAAACATCTAGAGAAAAATGGGAGAAGGTGTATAGCCTAGAATGGTGATTATCCCTCCATAATGGAACTATAGTGTCACTATGTATCTCTCTGATCTTAATAAAATATGATGTGAACTCAACTCTCATACTCTGCCGTATGTGGGTAATCTAATATACTGAAAGGAGACTAGATGATAGTGAGGGTACACTTAGAACATTTGTGAATGTTCCATATTCAACTTCAATAGACCCTCTCCCTAAAACTATTATTGGAGTGTCATCACCCAAAGTGATAGATGACATGCTATAGGTTTCTAAGTCAAGAAACTCAACCTCTAACAAACCCATAAGGTGTGAAGCACTAGAGTTTATAACCTAAGATGAAATAGATGTGGAATCCATTGTAACTAAATATTTACCCTTAGGTTTATCTTTAACTTTTTTCCTTTGCCTTATAGTATTATTTTACTGGTGAAGATTGTTTGGTGGACTCAGGGACCCCTATATTGTTCTTCTCCAAGAGATGTGTAAGGTGGTTTATCTATTTTTTCCTGCACTTATGCTAATTGTGCCCATTTCTCTTATAATAAGAACACTTAACCTTCTATATTTTAGGTTTTCCTTTAGAGGAAGAGGTTTTAGTTCTATTTTTTTTAGTGGTTTTATATTATTTTTTATTCTCTAGATCCTTAATCTTCTGTTTCTTATCCTTATTTCTAGAGGCTTTCTATTTCCCATTCCTGGCAATGAGGGTTGAAGGTTTGGAAGATTTGAGGGTTACCATCTGGATCAACTTATCTTGTTCCTTAGTAAAATATATAATAAATTCATCTATGGATGTCATTTTCTAGTTGGTTTCTATGGCTCTCTTGTTAGTATAGAAGGTAGAGACAAATATAGAGTAATTAGGTCTTATTTTTGTAAGCACATAAAGAAATAACTACTCATCTTTCTTCTCAGTTCCACAATCTTTTAACTATAATATAAGTGACTTAATTTTAATGAATAAGATCTCCAATGTGTTAAAGTTTCTAGAGCTCAGACTAATTGTCTCAATCTCAAGCTCATGACCCCTCATGGTGTCAACTTTCTCAATTAAGTTTTCTAGGGTGTCCCATCCTTATTTAGGAGATTTGGCTTCCACTATGTGGAATAGGAGTTTTGAAGAAACTGAAACACATTTATTATACCATTTTATCTTATTTTCCTTAGTTATGGGTTCAATTTATACCCCCATAGTTATGTGAAACAACCCTTTACTTCTAAGAACCATTGTAATCTTAATTTTCCATTCCTCATAGTTGAAGGGTGTGAGTGCATTAACAGTGATAAGATCCATTACAAAATGAATAGTAATATGTTTTTTTTTTGTGAAAATAAAATGTACAAAAAAAGGAGAATTTTGCATAATAAAATCACAGCCATAGTGCAACTCCACTAAAACTATGTCAGGTAGCCCCCCCCAAAAAAAATTTCAACACTTTATAATTTAGTGCATTTTACAATTAAACTGGGCTAGGTTTGTGGAAAAATAAAAAATAAATAGTTTTAAAAAATATGGAACTCAATTTCAAGCTACCATTTACAAGATATTATTGAAACAAATTATCATCAATAGCCCATTTTTAATTAAAAATGCACTAAATGATTAAAAAATTACCTTTGAGTGAGGTGAAATGTGCCTTCTTACCACTCATTAGAACTGGTTTAGAGTCAAGAATAAAGTGGTTTGGTGTTTTGAGGGGATTCATCCTCTTAACAATCTGGGCCTCAACTTCATCTTCATCAAGTGGAGATACAAGTTTTAAAAAGACTAAAAAATAGCTCTCTTTTAACTATTTCAAATGACTTGATTTTCAATCACACTAAATGAGGTAATAAAAAAAGCTATCTCATCAATAGTAGAAAATTTATGAAGAGCAAAAACTAATATGAGGTGTTTGAGAATGGGCCTACCAAGGAGGAGAGGTGTCAAACATGAGACACTAAGGTGGAATTTCAACTCAAAAATTAGATATGATTTACAACACCTAGCTATATTTGCATTCTAACATAGCTCAAAGTTAATTTATGCCAAGAAACACACATGCTATAAAAATAATAGAACAAAAAATAATGCCAAGTTTTGAATAAAGTGCCAAGTTGTTGCAAAAGGATGCCTTGAGTAGCTGAGTCAGATTTTAATGCAAAGAGTAGCAGACATTAAAATGACTCCTTTTAAAAGGGTGATTCCAATTGGCTGGAGTTGATCCTCTACACTTAAAATGTAACTCAGATTCATAAGGATCCAACATAGTAGATCATGTCAGAATAAAATATAATGCAGATTAGCATGGTCAACACAAAAAGATATATGATGCTAAGATACAAAAGTCTAATGTTATAAATAAAAAATAATGATGCTAGGGTCTAGATTCTTATAGATCAACACACTATTACTCCTTTCAAAAAAAAATTCTATGTTTCTCAGCCATTCCAATGCCAAGCTAGAATAATAGATCTTTTTAGTGTGGATAACAAAGAACCAAAAAACAATTATTGGCAAATATTTTATTGCAAAATGAATTAATATAAAATTCAAAATTAATTGTAGCAATGAACCTAGATAATAGTGATACCAATATGGCTCTGATACCATATTAGGGATGCCATGGATCTTTTGGTTCATAGAAGTTCACCGGAATGAAGTGAGACATTATTTTCATGAAGGCCAAATCTGGGAAAACTCAAATAAATGTAAATTATGAAAACACAAAGACTAATTTGCACACGATAAGGTTAACTCCAACTTAATACATTTAAATTAGATAATTTGAAGTAAATACAAGTACAAATAGGAGTATATGTAACTCTTCTATGAAAGGTGGCTAAAGATGCCTTAAAATAGAGTGTAACTCCCCAATCTAAGAATAGTTGGTCAATAGAGTAACTCCCATAATGAATGAGGCATAAGATAACTGCTATGACATATGATAGGTCAAAGTAACTCCTATGACTGCACACCTAAGCAATGCTATCCACAATTGTAGTAAATCCAAATGACATGGAATATCTGAGTAGTAAAATACAATAGAGTGTAAGAAAAAAATATCCTACACTAGCAATCAACTTCATACATTTCATCATAAATAACATTTCAAAAAAAATATTAAAAATACATGCACTCATCTTCTTGATTACATGGTTGTACCTTTATCTCCTTGGCTTGGTTTGCTTGTACAATCTCTCTTGTTTGCCTTGTAGACTTGTATTCTTCCTCTATCTTCATGTTTCCTTGGGATACACTTGTAATATGATCTTCTTGTACCATTTTCATGCTCTTTTCCACCCAGTTGATAGTTGGTACCTTCTTGGGCTTCCGTTTGCTTCTCATTACTTCTCTTTCATGCTTCATGCCTTGGTTATCTACCACACCATCTTGGTATTCTTTTCCCTTTATCCTTTGTTTCGACATTTATGTTTGTTTCCCACCTATACTCTTTCTTGGATTGACCTCTTGTTTGAGCTTCCCCTCTTCCCTCTCATCACCTGATTGTTTAATCCACTTAGACCAAACATATACATACCCTTGTTCTCTCCTTGAGGGCTGCAATTTGTCCTTTTTTTTCTTAATCTATATATTAGCCTCTTCTTCTTCACATATACAATCAAAATCAACACTTCGACATTTGTTTATGTTATGTATCTAGGGACATGATATATTAATGTATATGGGTTGATAGAGTGCTGACATGTGGTACACATCCCCCTTAGTTAGTTATATGGGTCAAATATATCAAGATAATGGAGTAACTTGTGGAATTAGTCTATAGGGTAATGGTCAACCTACATTAGGATTAATAGGTTACCCATTTATTGTTAGTTAGATAGAGGTTTATATATAGGAGATGATTATCATTATAAAGTTATCAAGTAAGCATTAAGTCTACTATTGTAAGAGGATATTGGAGGTTGTCCCCTCGAAGAGACATTGTGAAGTTATTATTTCCTAAAGAAGTATTATATGGTGTTACCCTAGCTTAAGGGTATTCTATTTCTACATATATTGATTATTTTGACATCTTGGTCCACCAATATCTATTGTGTTGATTTTATCTACATTATATTCTACATTATCTTCTAATATTATAAGTGTGGATCATAACAAGTGGTATCAGAGCTTTGATTTGGGAAATTTGTGGAGAGCAAAACCCTACTTTTTTGGAATCATATATATATTTAAATTAGTTGAAATTTTTTGTACAAAGGTTTTACTCGATATTAAAAATATTTCAAGGAAGTCTTAGTAAACAAATCAAGCCTTTTTTATTAGTTCTGGGGGAGTTATTCATATTTTAGGGTTTATACTCATTTCATCATATCTTCTAAAATATATGGTATTTTTTAATGAAATCTTTAATAATGTTGTATCATAATATAAGAAAGCTAAAAAAAAATTAGATTTTTTTAATATGTTTGGAGTGAGTTATTGACATTTTAGGGTTTCATGAACCCTATTTTTCTTTGTGGATCATGAAGTTACAAATATTTTCAGGGGAGGATGCTATTGATGATATAGAATGGTGTATCTTTTTTAATGAAAATAATAATAAATTTTTTTTATCAAACATAATTTTATCTTTCTTTGTCTAGGATTGAACAACATTGGTTTAATTAGTTGAGCTTCGTACAAAAGTATTCTTCATGGGAAAAAATGGAATAGGTATTCCTAGATCAATGGGATATAAAAGAAAAAGAGGATGAAGAAGAGAAAGAAAATAATGATGGAAATGAAGATGTTGAAGAAGAAAAATTAGTGGAAGAAAGTACTGACAATGAGGAAGAATATGTAAGTGAAGAAGAAGAAGAAGAAGAATTGGATAATAAGAGTTTAAATAGTTTTGCTCTAAAAAAATATAAGTCAATTTTTCAATTTCATGGATGCATTCAAAATAAGAAGGTTGTTGTTTCCATAAACCCTACCAACAAATATAACTTCATAAAATGAATTTGGCCAACCATCTACATGTTCAAGCAAAGAATATCAATGACGTTCAAATAAATGGTAATAATATTCAAGTGCTTGAAGATTTGAAGCTCATTATGGAAAACTATGTTTTACATTCAGATTTTTATGCTTTGGATATGGATGATGTGGATATGGTTCTTAGATATCCATTGTTATAGACTTTGGGAACAATCAATATTAATGTTCAAAAGAAGTTCATGAAGTTTTGGTATAGGAAAAAGAAGGTCACTTTATAAGATATCATAGTGGGAAAGGCACCAATAATGGTTAAGGTAGATCATGAGAATGAGATTGAAATAGGTGATGAAGATCATGTGAAAAAATCATATGAAGACATAGATGAAGAAATAATAAAATAAAATAAAAACACTTCATCTACTCAAGAGATAAAGGAACCACCAAGGCCAAATGTGGAAGAGGT
Source organism: Torreya grandis (assembly GCA_037957365.1). Lineage (NCBI taxonomy): Eukaryota > Viridiplantae > Streptophyta > Pinopsida > Cupressales > Taxaceae > Torreya > Torreya grandis. The sequence continues at coordinate 764,876 of JARHVA010006927.1, read as the reverse complement.
AGGATAAAAGGTTTATAAGGTCAAAGTATCAAAAAAAGTTGAGGTATATAGACACCCACATCATCGTGAGAGAAAAAAATCATGGAGAAATGTGAGGGAGTGTCATAATAACAAGCACTTTAGATATATAAAAAATTAGAGTTTCCATAAATATGGCTATGCATGGAAGCCAAAGAATACCTCTTATGGTCATGGATGGAATCAAAGTAGTGCAGTGGAATATGGTACATGGAATCACAAGAGTAATAATTATTCATGGACACCAAAGTAGTATAATTATGATCATGAATAGAATAAAAGGAGCACAAGGGAGTTTAGAAATAATATTGGAGAGCTATCACCTACTAAGGTCACATATGTATGGCTAGATGATTGAGATTGCAGACAAGTGTGCAATGATTTGAAGCACAGTCATTATTTGGTTTCTTCCTATGTTTTGGGGACAAAACATGGTCAAGGAGGGAAGTAATGCTAAGTATCTAGGGACATGATATATTAATGTATATGGGTTTATGGAAATGCTAACATGTGGCACACATCCCCCTTAGTTATATGGGTCCAATATATTAGGATAATGGATTAACTTGTGGAATTAGTGTATTGGGTAATGGTTAGCCTACATTGGGATTAATATCTTACTCATCCATTGTTAGTTAGATAGAGGTATATATATAGGAGATGATTATCATTTTAAAGGTATCAATTAAGCATTGAGTCTTCTATTGTAAGAGGATATTGGGTGTTATCCCCTCGAAGAGACATTATGGAGTTATTACTTCCTAAAGGAGTATTATATGGTGTTTCCCTACCTTAAGGGTATTCTATTTCTACTTATATTTATTATTTGGACATCTTAGTCCACCCATATCTATTGTGTTGAGTTGATATACATTATATTTTGCATTATTTTTGGATATTATAAGTGTGGATCATAACAATTTACCTCTAAATATGATTGTTGTAAACTTATTTATTCATTTATGTCTTCATGGGCAACCTTCATGTCTTCTTTACATGATTCTCATCTTGATTTAGGTGCTAGACTTGGAAATGCATCATAATATTTTTCTTACACTTTATCTTCAACATGTGGAATATCTTCAACTTTCATCATCTTGTCTTTTACGTGTTAGCTGTATTTTATTGGTAGAATGTAATAACCAACAAGTACAACTAAAATACATAAAATGATGGGAAATTATAAAAATGAAGGAAATAATACCAAAAATTCAATGAGACCCAAATTCTATATTTTTCATTCACTCAAAATGGTCTAAATTGCAATTTCTTTTACAAATACTTATAAAATATTTTCACATGACTCTCAAATTTCCACAAATGACCTTCCTTTCCAAGATTATCTGACTTCCTATTTGACACCTATTTTCTCTATTTTATCTTTTTTAATAATATTAAACCATTTTTGTCCTTTACCTCTAATAAAACAAACCTCAACTTAAAATTTGTCTCATCTTGAGACATAAAACTCCTACTAATACTCCCCAAACTTAAAATGTGTCTCGTCCCAAGACAAAAAGGCCCTAAACATTTTGGTTTTTTATAGCTTCTAATTTATTAAAAATATATTTGAGAACCTACACTATGCCTACACCTACTCTCCATGGCCTCACATGTTAGAGCTCATCCAATTATAGAACACTAACTTCAAATACGTTTATACATTTTGAAAACTTATGAATAATCTACTTTGTTTTAGACCTTTTTACAATATATATCCTTGTGGGGAAGAGTAGAGATATAAGTATCAAAATGAAGTCAAGTAAGAAAGTAACTTTTTTGATTCTGTTATCATGACCTATATGTATGCCTCTTGATAACATGACTGATTTTTGACAATTTGAAAATTCAAGTATCAAATATTGAAATCAAAGCTTACATTCTACCCACTTGTGGTATACTATCAATTAGTAGTTATTAAAACATGTTAGGCCCTAAATTTAACACAATATAGAAACAAATATATGATTCAAGCATTATCCCATTTGTACAAACCTTAATGGTACTTCAAGCATTAGTTTTTTCAAGTAGGAATACACTTTGGATGGGAATAGTTTGTAGTTTATGAGAATGTAGATGAAATGGTTCTTCAACTATGTATCTATCTTGTTATAGAATCTCTACCCAAACCTCCACCTATACGTCAAATGTTTACAATTTGTATTTTTCATGTGTCTAACATTTGTAATAAGCATAAAAACATCTAAAATGTTAACGTTAAACTTTATAGGACTTTGTGTGCTACTCTAGAATGTGTTTCCTCTATATTATCCTATTGTTTTAATTTCTAAACCTAGATCTCTACATTTTGAGACAGACTTGAAAGTGCCTTCTAGTTAAATGTTTCATTCCAACCAAATGTTTGTAGGCTTATGAATAATCACCTTCAATATCTCCAACATGTCATACCAGAGATGATCTGGGAGGAAAAAATCACTATAATAACAAGTGGAATAGATCATACACATGATTATCATCTTTTTTGAGCTTCATACTATTGTGCAAACCCTCATGGACTGCAATCAGATACCATAATATTTTTACAAAGAATAGATGATTTGATAGATCTATAAAAACAAATCATTTTATATCAAAGGATAGAGGATCGATGGAGAGATGTAGATGACAAAATTGTGCTAAAGGAAGGTGAATTCTTGGCTGAAGCTGGAAATAAATTAGAGGAGGGAGATTTTCTTTTTTCTCAGTCCAGGGAGATTCAGGTTGATAATGATTTCCCTTTGGATGAGCTTCCTGTGAATGATAATGGAGAAAACTTAAAGCATATTCTAAACCAAAGAAAAAGGGCTGAAAAAAAGACCAATACTAAGGGGGTAGAAACTAGAAGCAGCAAAAAAGATCAGCAAACTAAGGCGAAACATCTTGCTTCTACTCTGGATAAATCTAGAAAAAGAGATGAAAAACATTTTAAGGTGAAATCGGATGTTGGTTTTCAGGACAAACCTGGAAGAAGATCCATTAAGAAAACCAGAGAGCTAGAAAGTATGCAGAATATTGCTGATGGAAGGTAGGCAACTATTCTAGATTTTACCCCTAAAAAATAGATATTAAATCATTACTTGGAATATTAGGGGGCTGAATATAAACTGGATATTGATGTTGTCCCTGTATAACTTGATTTTGATGCTAATATTTAGTAGGTTTCAGGAATGCTTTTCTTGGTGCATGTTAATGCTTTATCTTTTTTGATTCTGTTAAAGGGTTTTGGGGTCCCTTCAAAACCTATTTTTACCTTAATCTAAAACATTAGTGAAGAGAGCTATCTTGTAGGCTCACCATAAATCATTTAGGATTTCTATTTCCACTTTCACCAATTCATCACTAATGAAAAAAATAAAATATATCAAAACTAACCATATTTGGATGTAAGGTTATCAAAATCTATGCATCCATTAATCTAAATTACATGAAAATCTCTGAATCTGAGCTAAAATCAGACAACAACCACATCATTTTTAGCTATATTTTAGTGGTATAATGTAATAAACAATAATTACAACTAAAATAAATAAATTTATGAGAAAATATAACATTAATGAAAGAATACAAGAAATTCAATGAGACCCAATTTTTTTCATTCACTCAAAATGGTTTGAATTACTATTTCTCGTATAAATATTATAAAAGCTTTCCACATGACTCTTGTATTTACTCAAATGACTCTTCCTTTATAAGACTATTTTACTTCCTATTTGATACCTATTTTCTCTATTTTCTCCTTTTAAATAATATTAAATCATTTTTTCCCTTACTTCTACTAATACTACAAGAGATTCTCTCTCTTTGTCATCCTCTTTCCACTTCGGTGATGTTCTTGGACCATTGTTGATTAAATTTTATGACTTATGATTGGAATTCATTAATTATTTATTCATACTTGCATACACAAACTTAAAATCAATGTTAGCATACAAAACAAAAAACCACATAGTCTCTTTGAATGTCTTTTGCATAGACACTCTCCTTCTCTCCTTCTTGTCTTCACTCTCACGTGCTCTTTTTGGCACTTCTCTCTCTTTCATTTTCTCTTCAATTAGAAATATCTTCTAAATATCTATATTTTTTTGATCACTTGGAAACATCTCATCTCTCATGCCTCTTTAGGCTATCCTTGTTTTATTCTTGTCATTCTGTAAGAAACTCATCTTGTGCCTTCTTTCTTTCATAAGTGACTTTAGTGGCCACTTCGCCCTTTTCTTCATATTACATCTAGTCCATTGACTTTATTGTCTTCTAAAGAGAATCACCATGATCTCTATCTTATATATACTCTACCTCAATTCTCTTATCATGTCTTCTAATTCTCTCTCTACACCCATCTTGTCTCACTTCTTTACTTCTTAGGTCTATCTAAACCTTCCTCTTAGTAAGCTTTTCAATATTGCCTCTTAGACCTATATTGGATATTTCCTCTTATTTTAGTATTATATCTAGGACCTCTTATTATCCTATTTTGATTCTCTTTTGGAGTCTTTATTTTCTCTCTTCTCTCTTAGAACTGTAAGGCTCTCTTCAACTTTTCTTTCACTAGTATTATCTTAACTATCTTCTAGTCCTTCTCATAGGAATTTGGGGATATTATTTCTATTCCTTTTCAATATTATATACCTATGTATTGATCTCAAAATATCATATGTTCAACACACTTTTTCTCCCTCAATACCCTTCAAGTGTTATCTCAAGCATTCCTCTTATCATTACATATTCATCTCAAACCAAAAAGTTGTAAAGAATTCAAAACAAAATTTTATCCAAGCTTACCTTGATATAATACCAAATTATGTATAGGAAAGGAGAAGAATTATATAAAACATAATTTTATTACCCAATACTTTACTGGCCACATTACCATGTTATGATTTGTCATGGTGTTCTCATCATTAACCCAACTTTTTACTTGATGACTAGGATTAACAACCTATTTCTTTATCTATATGTTCCTTATGAAATTTTAGAAACTTATATATTGAATTATTTTTCTCTCATGAGATTCACACTCATTCTCTATCTCAATTAATTTATCCTTTCACAAACTTCCTCTTCTTTTACACTAGCTTCTCAACAAGACAACTCTCTTAGGTGTCAAGGACCATATTTTGACATAGGTTTTAAGGAATAAATATCTTGTCATGGATGGTATTATATGGTATTATCACACCTAATTTAACCTCATTCAACTCCTAGATCACATTTTACCACCCAACTCCATACCTTAAGGTCACACTATTCTCTTAAGGCTTGTAACCTTTTTTTTGAGGTTTTCCCTTAGTTTGAAAAATATATCAAGTATCCAAAATATATAAGAACAATTTAGAGCAAATTTTATCTCATTTTAACTTCAAATAAAGTTTAAAGTCTCATATCTTTCACTATCACCCATTTCCATCTTCCTTTGCTCTCTAATTAGCCTATTTTAAACCTAATTTAGCCCTATTGTAACACAACTATTAATATTTATAATTGTGAGGTTTTTATCGTATTTAAAACAATATAATCTCTTAATGAACCTTGAATTTAATAATATTACAAAATTCCATCAATTTTTTATGGTTGAAACTCATTTTATCACCAAAACCCTAATTCTAAGGTTTCATACATGTACACAAGCCTAAGAGGCTTAAAACTCCATTTATTGAGTTTTACAATGTTTCAAGGGAACTAAGAGGAATTTTTATTTCTATCTCCATGGTATACACCTCATTAAATATATTGGACTCTATTTTTCCTCCATTTCATTCATAACAACAATAAATACTCAACTGATTGTGAGTGTTTTCATTATTTGTGCAATGATCCCTAAGGTTTTTTATCTTTAAAAATAATCTAACCCTCACCGAGGTTATTATTTAAGGTTCATAGACTTATATACATTTATTAATAACCTAAACACATGTCTAATGACCTTATAATGATCATTTACACTTCCTTTATACTCTACTTGCATTAATAGTGATACGATTGTACATGACTATGTCAAGAGTTCAAGGGTTTGTGTCTAATAAAAAATTATCAAGAATGATACTAGGGTTTTTATTGATGTGAAAACAAATTTAAACCTATAAATTACTTCTCTAACTAGATAAAACCGCTCACACCTTTCACTCTTCTTTTGTCTCCTTGACATTGATAATACAAAATAAGTGTGTCCTTTTGACTGTGAACATGGGTTATTTCTTATGTGAACTATGTATTGATTAAAATAACCTAATTGAATTAATATTAATGAATCACCCCTTAAAAAGTGACCATATGTCCATATCCTAAACAACATATCATCATAGTTATAATTTGTATCTTAAGACATAAAAACAAAACTATATCGCTTGATTGGGTAGGTATATAATAAGGTTTACAAACTAAGTTGTCTATGTATTTAAACCCTTATCATGTTTCCACAGTATCAAACCAAACTGAGTCAAATATCTTAAGAAAACTATACCTTGGGAGTCTCTTTCTTGATATCTTCACCAAAATCCATTACTATCTTGTTCATCTTGACTGTAGGTTTATGTATACTATTCCAATCTATAACCCTACATATCATAAGGTCTATATGTGATTTTATGGTCTCATATGAGACAAAATATAAAAAATAATAATCTATCTATCTATCTATCTTGGAGGTAAGATAATACATTATCAAAATTAGCTTTATTTATTTTAAACGTCAATTATTACAACTCAATCCATGAAGGACTTGTTTATATTCCATGAGAGGGTTTTTTTATCTTCCCTCATTATCTGACCTTCCTCTCCTTCTCCATGGAGATGTCTCTCCTCTTCCTATTCTCTCCTATGCCATCCCACCACCAAAATGAATTTTTATCCCAACTTCAATGTTGGTTTTTAAGGTAGTTACACTTGCTTTTCATAACCAACTCAACATACAAGAGTGATTAACATGACTAAAGCTTGAATCCTTACCTTATGATTATGGAAATATGTGACCTAAAACACCTCTTATAATTATTATTGGCCCTTAACATAAATATTCTCTCTTGACCACATTTTTATCATGCTTGGGTCATTCTTGTCTTAGTAACAATATTTGAATTTATAAATTATTTGTTTTGGAGGGAAAACTCTAAACATTCACATAAATCACTCCTAGGACTCTTAAGGACTCCAAATAACCTCAAATACATAAATGGACCTTGAAAGGTCTCTTTACACACATTGACATCAAAATTTGACCACATTTGACCTCTTACTGGCAAAAACACAAAAAATGTTACCTTATAGCTTGATGCTCTTACATCATATTACTATAGCTATGGCTTCCTCTTTCAACAATACTACAATAGTTTCTTTTTACAACCTATCCTACCCTTGAATAATCCATCTCCATTAGTATCTAGTAACCCTTCTTCAACCATCACCCAAGCCTAAAATGTAACTACACCTAATATTACGCTTGCTCCACCACCCACTACTTCACACTATGACTTAGTAATTGCAATCCCTACAACTCTCACACCCATCCAAACTATCATAGATTCAAATCCTCAAACCCAAAATTTATAACATATTCCCCTATGTCAACCTATTCAATAGTACATCCCATTGACTATTCACTATATAGGTACCTCAAATTACTTTGGATCTACTTACCTTCACTCATCTGCACAATAAAATATACCCTTGTAAGTCCCACAGTATACAATGGCATCCTAACATATCATCACCACTTCTATTGATTACCCATTTTATGAACTCTTTTCCACTCTATTCTCCACCCATAGACACCCACAAAAAAATGTCTTAGGGGGTGTTCCTAAATATAATATCTAGCCTGACCTCATGAACATCCTTATAAATAGGATGGACAATCTATAAGCCTCTACCTCTAGGTATAAAAATATGCTCACATATGATAAAATTTGTAATGAACCCATTAATCCATATATACCCATTTGACTATATCCATCATAATAGGAACTTATGAAATTTATGAAATTCTAAAATAAGGAATATGACAACACATTAGAGCATTTAGACACACTTGTTATCTAATAGTTCACAATGTTTCTCTCATCCTAAGAAAATTTCCCTTGTCATTAGCTATACCAACCTTATATTGGTATAACTCTATCCCTTAGCATTCCTTATTATCTTTTTGGCAATCAGAATAAATATTTTTAGAACACTTTCCCATTAAAATTGCAAAGAAAGTAGCCATAACTGACCTGTATGCCATTAGATAATTCAATGATGAGTCCATTACCAATTTTATGGCTAGGTGGGGAATTATTATAAACCAACTTAATTTTTCCCTTCCCAAATAAGAATTAATCAAGTTGTTTATGATATTGTGCACTAAAAATATCTCATCAACATTATGAGTGCAATCATTTAAGAATTTTGATGAAACCTTTTCCATGGCCCATAAACTATAAATTTTATCTTTATAAGAAGGAAAGGTTAAGTTACATGATAATAACTTTAAACCTGATCCCTCCAAAGGTACTAACAATACCAATACTAAGGCACAAAAAATGTTGTTGTCATAAAAATGTCTCCTCCATAGACAAAGAGCCAATCTAAATCTTCTACCTCCAAAATGTAACCATAAAAAACTTTAACATAGTTTCCTCCTTGACAATACACACCCTTAGGGGAATCATATGCTTCTATTTTAAAAAAGATATTAAAATATTATATTATAAATATTCCTCTAGTATGATCATACCCCTTGACAATCCTCACCCTAAGCCTAGTTGGTAAAATAAAATGACTTCTACAACTATCATCATGTACCTAGTCATGATGTCAATAGGTATCAATGCTTCAAAGGTTTAATTCAAAAACTCATCAACCAAGGGGAATTAAAATTAGATAATATTAATTCCCCTCCTAATCAATCCTTATATAATTAGGAAATCATTCCCAAAACGTCCTTCTATGTCTCATTTTATACCATCAAACTCAAGAAACACCACAAATTAGGAGACCCATGTGATAAACACAATCCATCATCAAATTCTACCTAAAGAAGTTGTTGATGCTTTAAAAATGCCTTCCAAAATATATAAGATCCTAGATATCCTTACAGGAGATGTTTTCAAACCACTTGAACTAGATAGACCTATTCTTAATGCTCACTCAAGTTTTCATAATCTCATTATTTGGGATCCTCTTAAGGAAACATTACCTAAGCCTATTCAAAGAAATCAACCAAAAATAAAGGATGAGAAAGATAAAAAGGATGATACATTTTTGGATATCCTAGAAGATAGACATGTTACTCCTTGAGTCACTTATGAACCTTCATGTAGCATACTCATTCCATATAGCTTACTCCCTCTTGAGATGTTTTCTACATTACAACTACCAACTCTAAAACTAGCTTCCCTTATAACCCAGGACAAGATAAAGCCTATAAAAATAGAAATTGGGGTAAATGTTTCAAGAAGTGGAAACCAAAACCTTGACACATCACAAGGTAAATCCTTCTAACATCCACCAATAATAATTGATCTCCCTAAAGAGGATATCCCTACTACTTCTGATCAAGCTCAAAAAGAAAAAAATGGTTCTACTACCAATTCAAACTAGAGCATCCACATTGCAACCTCATCCTTCTGTAAGACCAAAATCCACCATTATGTAATCCCCTTATAAGAAATGTACACCAGTATTGAAGGATTTATCCATAGTAATAATGATAATACATAATCCTTAAATCACTATTACCCTTAGAATCTCAATGTAAAGTCTTATTCCAAGCATAAAGTGCCCTCTTTGGGAAATATTCAAATAATTAATGTAAGGAATCAAGACACAAAAACAAGTGTAGCTCCCATGCCAATGTCTTATAAGGTCAGAAAACATAACCAAGATCCATTATGTGGGTCTTATTCTAATATTATCGATCAACTCATTTGAACCTCCCTTATCACATTACCACCTATAAATCCAATTAATCCTCATATTAAAAAACTAGCATGGTACAGGGAAAATAAGAAAGGTGGTTACCATCGAATAGTAGGACATGATACTAAAATTTATAACACACTTAAAGTTGTAATCCAAACTTTTATTAAAAGAGGATGATATTTTACTAGAATAATTTGGTCATGATTATCCTCATAGTCAAACTACTAGAGTATGACCACCTTGGGAACGAGTACATTACCAAGAGGGTTTGAACAAGCTTCAATGGAAGATATAACTTATGATGAAAATAGATATAACTTATGATGAAAATTAGTATCGACCTCTCTTAAATTCTCAGGACTTAGATGATTCTAAAAATATATCAAACCCACCATTATTTCAAATAGACATAATACAAATAGCCAATTGGTCCTAGACAGAGGATCATAAAACTCAAAATACCAATAAATCCAAGGTGACTATTACGAAATCCCCTCCTTCTAACATATATAATACTACAAACCTTGTCCCAAAACCCAAGGTTTATATTCTAAGGAAAGCATAGAATAATAATTCCTTGGAGTTGATATAGATATCGGTTCTAAAATAACACCACCAGCTTCCCATTAAGATATCCTTATATGAACTTATCCAATATTCCCCATAACATCACAAAGCTATGATAGAGGCCTTACATGAAACCTAGATATAATAAGATGAACCTTAGCCTCTGTTAGCTTTTATTGGATCCTTACAAAAGTCATCATCTATCATGTTTCATGATTCCTAAATATCCACATTATAACCTAATGACTAGGATCGAACATTATTTATCATTACCCAAGTTAAACAAAAACAAATTAAAAGGATTATTATTGATAATGGATATAGTATAAACATTATATCCACACATGCTTTTAGGCAACTACAATTACCAAATACTATTATAGCTCAATCTCTAGTCATCATATTAGTGTTTAATGATATTATTGCCCCCACATTAGGTAAAATCATCCTCCCCATCTAAGTAGGTATACATACCCTAACAGAGTTATTTTATGTAACATAATGGGAACTTCAATATAACATCCTTATAGGATGTCCTTGCATATGTGTTATGTGTTTTGTTCCCTTCACTTTGCATCGATGTTTTAAATTTGAACATGATGGTAAGAACCATGCTGTCCTAATAGATCCACATCCATTCGAGACTTGAAACTTGAATTATTAGCTTAATGATGTCTTGATCCCCATAAATAATTTGAATTCATTATTTTTGATAGAAATGTTCACTAGATCTACTATACCATCATACTATATCTCTAATTTAAACTCCTTTGAATTGGCATTCCAATAGCTCTCTATAGGGGAGTATCAACTGTTAACTCTTATCACCTTATCAACCCCTTAATAATATGGATGTCCTAACTAAAAATATACTTAATAACATAAATAGGAGACATTATCCCCTTTGGACCTCCAAAAAATTAGGGTTTATCAATAACTTCTCCTTTCTTGATAAACCACACTTCACATAAACCTATCTATAAAAATGTGATTTTAAAGGCTTTGGCTTAGAATGTTATGAACAAGAACCTGATGAGGTCAAAATCAATGACCTTAGAAAATTGCATGAGAAACATGGCTTCAATTTGAAAAACACTCCTGAAGTTGATGATGATAACACTTTGATGTCCCATAACCCTATGGATGTTGATGATGAATATACCTCATCCCTTCTTGGTTCCCCTATGGTAAATGATGACACCATTTACATCACACATAATTTTTTTAAATTAACACCATTCATTTAGAACCCATAACCTATCAAAGAAGTGATGAGAAAATTGTACACCTTCACCTAGATTTTCCTGACCTGATAGATGGAGATTACTCCTCAATCCATGTAATGGAGTGCTAGGATGATGATTACATTTTAATTTATTTATGGCAAGGAAAATCATATCTAGAGAATATTATATCATTTGAGTCTCCTTGTATTCTAAATGAGATCATAACTGATATTAACATAGGGACCTTTCAAGTCCCATAAAATATCAAAGTGAACCAATCCTTAGATTCTTAAGAATACAAAGAATTTTTAGCATTATTTTCTAATCATATCCAAGAATTTGCTTGATCTTATGGTGTTATTCTAAGAATTTATTTAGCTATAGTCATCCATAACATCATTAACATTTGTGATTCTAAACTAGTAAATCAAAAAACATTGTAATATGTACCCCCAGATAACGCTTATTGATAAAGAAGAATTGTAATGGTTTTTATTTGTTAATTTATCCAATCCATTGATTATCCTCAATGGGTATCTAACATAGTATCTATCACAAGTCCCATGGTGGGATTAAACCTTTGTAATAAATTTCATGATATTAATATTTCTTATCTAAAAGATGATTTTCTCCTTCCTAAAATCAACTAGATTTTGGTTCTCACTCTAGGA
>JARHVA010006927.1:607500-747500 GCA_037957365.1 Torreya grandis | reverse complement strand
TAATGTAACATCCATAGTCAAATGCATCATAAATATATATACATCATAAGTTAGTGCATGATTTAAAATAAATAATCCATCATAAATCCATTAAAACATATTCACACAAATCCATAATCAAGATAAAATCTACAACACATGATCTAAACATCATAATCCATGTAAGAACCATATAATCAATATAACCAATGATATAAATAAACTCAAATTCCATCTAAACATAAATATAAACATAATCCAAATCCATAATCACATAACACAAGCTCATGTCATAAATAACTGTAACAAATATTCATGAATATATACACATAAAATCAAATGTACATCATAAAAACATCATAATATAATATATATGTACAAAGCCAATCCATATAGTCAACCATAAAGATGACTACTTAGTGAACTTGATCTAGATTAGGAAGATATCCAATCCACCTCCTCCACTATCACCTCTATCTCCTCCCTCATCCATCTTATCTCTCCCTTATGGTAAACTCCCCTCACTAGTTTTTGTAGTCTATTTCCACGATGGAGTCTAAATATGTATGGCTATGTGGATCCTATATCTAAGAACCTATGGAAATTAATCTATCATAATCTACTAATAATATTGGATTTTTACCACCATGTCTTAATACCTATCCATTCGCACAATACCTAGAGGACCCATCCTCTTACCCTATTCCTCTCTTCCTATAGTAGATCTTGATACTACTCTCTTGACAACCCCTGATAATACTTAGAGCCTCTTTTACTGCTCATGATACCTATCCGATTCTCAACATGTGTTATAATAAATCTATTTTAGTGTGTCATACCACACCTATATCTCTATCAAAATTACTTATAGGTGATCCCACTTAAATACAATTCTAGATAGTTTTGTTTGAGCCACATATATCTTCACTATCACTGCCTATATGTCTTCATCCCCCTCCCCATATCCTCCTATGGTCTCCACATACACCATTTATACATCTCCCATTTCCCATATTTTTCATACCACCCTCTCCTATCCCCTTCCATGTTGTTACATCCACCATAAAAAAATATTCCTGTGTCACTCTAACATCATCCACACATGCTCTTTCTATCTCTTTTTCCACCAAAAACTCTATATATGTAACCTATCGATCAAGTATCTCCAACTCTAAGTCATATTTCATATATACTTGGGGTGCCTCAAATATATATTTATGCATCTTGAACTATCACCACATGTAAAAAAATTGTAATCACTCCACATGCTCTATACATCACCCCTATAATCACCTTAACTATTTCCCCACAATCATCTTTGTGATATAGGAATTTGACTCAGGAGAGGATGGTTAGTATGGTATTAGTTCTAAAATGAAAACAAGATGAAATAAAAACACTAATGATATAACATCTCTAGGCCTAGACACTAGGGAGAGCTTAGTTAACAAACAAAAATGACAATCACAACTAGAAAGCAAGGAATGAAAACACAATAATTCCCTTCACCTTCCTTGGATGCTCCAAATTCCTTTGTAATGATGGCTTGCTTGGCTTGCACTCATGGATTTTTCATCAAAGGAGGCTTGGTTATCTCCTCTTGGTTATCTCCTCTTCTCCATGGCACCTTTGTCTTGTGGCTTGGTTTGGCTTGGAATCAATTTGGCATGGTAACACTAGTATTTTGAAGATTTTGAAACTAATCTTGCACAATAACTTTACACAAATTAAGCTTTGAAATGATGTTGTGAGGCCTCCTATTTATAGATTTTTAGATTTGCTCATAATCAACCTAAACCATCCATCTCAAGATTGAGATGTGTGGTTGAGGATTAATTAAATTTTTGGAATTAAGTTTTTAATTATCATCATCATGGAATTGGAAGAAGGTAAAATTAAGAGGAATGGAGGGAATCATGGAAGGCATTGATGAGGCATGGGAGGCATGAAGCATGATATTTGTGGCATTTATGGCCTAGGGATGTCTTCCAATAATGAGGTCACTTGGTGATGTAGATATTCAATATTCATTTATAAAAATAAGTATTCAACAAGTTTCCATGGAAGTTTTGATTATGCCTTGATTTGGGTTAATTAGCTCTTAATCATGATTAAGCACTTTGAGCACAAATTACCTAAATTGATCTAAAAGCCTTATTATTGGTATAAAATTTGACTAGATTATAATTGGAAGGTGATGTCAAATGCATTGGAACCATATTCACATTTAGGATGTTACCAAAAACAAATAACAAAGGCACATGTCTTGTGTAAGAGATTTGATAGGAAAGATCAACCCAGAACACCTAGGTGCAAATTTGTCATTTTGTCTCAAAATGAACCAATCAATTTTAGTTGGCCCATAAGTTACATTGCCCCATTTAGGGATACCCTATCCAAAATTGGCATTTGAATATGCCAATTTTATATCATTTTGCATGTTTTAGTGTTTTTAGGCTAATTTATGCTTTTTAGGTAGAAATTAACCAAAAACCTGATTGGAGATTATCAACGGCTAGTTTCAAGTGTCTATAGTTTGTCCCTATTTGGGAAGGCATTGTAAGATATAATAATAGTAACATATTCTCAAATAATGAAAAGGTCATGTATGCCTATAACTAAAATGATGATAAAGTAACTATATGATGCCCCCTCGAGGGAATGGCTGGCAAAAGGAGATCAATAAATGGTCCCTCAAAAAGAAATAAGTGAAATGAGGGGACCAAAGAAATAAAATATAATGGCGTGAAAACACAATGATATTAAAAAATTAGTCAAAATCATTGAGAATGCAAGTGGGATGGTGTACAATGGTTTTCTCAAAGGTGGTTATAAGCATTGTACCTTGATAGTGACAATATGGTATGATAACATAATGATTTTCCCAAAGGTGGTTATAATCATTGAGAAGATGGAAATACCCCAGTTAGGATAGAAAAACAAGAGAATAACATGCCCTTGTATGGGAAGAAAAAGTAAAATGGTGACAACATAATGATTTGCCCAAAGGTGGTTATAATCATTGAGAAATGTAGGTGGGACAATGTGCAATGATTTGTCCATAAGCAATTATAATCATTGGACCCTAAATATGGAAAACATGATAAACTTGGCTAAGGATGATGATAAATTAACACAAAGGGTAACAAGTAATTGAAATAACCTACTTATAGGGAGATGCTCATCCAAACTA
The DNA here is from genome assembly GCA_037957365.1 of Torreya grandis. NCBI lineage: Eukaryota > Viridiplantae > Streptophyta > Pinopsida > Cupressales > Taxaceae > Torreya > Torreya grandis. The sequence continues at coordinate 744,328 of JARHVA010006927.1, read as the reverse complement.
ATAAAGGTTGAAATTCTTTCATGTTTAATTACTCTATTTGGGATATGATTAGGATGGAATAGGGATGCCAGTGCTAAAGAGATGATTCCATTATTGAATAGACTTCTTAAACCTAAGGTTTTTTTATAGCATGTGATGGTAGGATTTATGACAAAACACCATAAAGACTGCCAAAATATGCATGAGGACTGACTCCTATAATCCAATACTCAATAGAAAATAATGCACCAATGATAGAAACCATGAGGATAATGTAAAGATATGAATATGGATGGATTATAGTGTAAGTGTGGGAAAGGAATCACCCAATGAACACACATAAAATAAATCAAGGCAACAATTTTGAAAGCAAACAAATAGACATATAAAAAAATAAAATAAGTATAAACAAATAAATAGATAATTCAATAAACACCCTACGAACATTGCCCCTAGAAAAAAGGTGACAAATTAACAAATGAAAAAAATGGGGGAATAAAAGAAAAGGAAGGGGGTGACTGATCTATCTCCATATGTGTTAGGCATGTGGACTCTACCTACATAGTTCTATGGATGTAATATCCAATAAAAAACATCAGGCCAAATGTAGTTCTTCGAGGGAATGGGAAGAATGTGATAATTGAGGAAAACAAATAGAATGGATATGATAGAAGAATAGGAATGGTATTAAAAAATGGCAAGTTCATGAGATAAAAATTCTAAAAAATATGGGGAAACTAAATGGGAAGTGATTTGCTTGTAACTTAGTAAAGGTTCCCAGAATCCTTAAGGCAAAGAAGTGGTCAATGTTTTTTGTTCTTTTTCTAATGATTTTATAATTTTTTTAGAAGTTTTTGGAGTGTCTCAACTTGATCAAGAGTGATGAGACACTAAATGGTTCAATCTCACAAAATGGTGAGAGTGTGGCTTAGGTTGCTCTTAAAATGGTGAGAGTGTGGCTTAATTTTCTAACAAAATGGTAAGAGCATGGATTAGGTTGCTCATAAAATGGTGAGAGCATGGGGAAAAGGGTGACTAAGTTAACCTCAAAAAGTATTGAGTGTTGCCTACATAGTCTTAAATTAGGACCTCAAGTCACTATAGTTTCACCATTATAATGGAGGAATTTGATTAGTGCAGTAGTCAATTCAAAAAAAATAGGCACAATTTGTAAAAAGGCATAGTATGACATAAGAATTGGCAAGTTGGTACATCAAGGTTTAATGTTACCCCTAATTTTCCCATAGGTGGTTATAACTAGGACATAACATCATAGATCAAAGTTACTAATTTTCCCAAAGGTGGTTATAATTAGCAGCAAGACTGGTGGTAAGAAAGGAATAAAAAATGAAGGATAAAAATATTAAAACTTCTATTACACTATCCCAAAATATGATCTCTATCTAAATTTATTGAACTAACTAATGAAATTGATCAGATACCTTGATCTTGAAAATGTGGAATGAATGAAAAAAACCAAGGTCAAATAGGCTAGGATTTAGAACACATGAGGTTGATAGGTTGAAATTGGAGAGTGGAGAGGGTTAAGAGGATGGATAAGGATGGTATTTATACAAGGAAGAATAGTGAAAAAAAGGCATAATTGAAATGTTCCTTATAGACAATACACATTAGCGCTCAAGCATAATACCACTTGAGATGAATAATAGTCATTGAATTTAGAAGTTCCTCTCCATTTGGTGTGGTGATAATGTATGCTCTTGATCCATAATTTGTAGTGATGATGAAAGGCCCTATCTATTTTGGTTTGAATTTCCCTTTATGCTTCTTCTCAGTCATGGTATTCTTTTGGTTTTCTTTAAGAACAAGATCACCAAGTTCAAATGTTTTATATTTGACACACTTATATAGTATCTTTTGAGTTAATTATGATATGCTTGAAGATTTTGGAGCACAACCATGTATTTCTCATACAGTAGGTTTAGCTCTTACAGGCAAGCTACTCGATAGTCATGATCATATAGGACATGATTGAAAGAGATGCATAGTTAAGGTAATTAGACCTCAATGGGAAGGATGGCTTTAGTACCATAAACAAGTGAGTATGGAGTGACTTGTATGGTGGTATGATGATTGGTACATTATTCCCAAAGGATGGGGAATATCTAGAGGTGCCAATCATGACTAGAATTATTAACAATATTTTTGAGAATATTGATAATGGTTTTGTTGGATGCATAAACCTAGCCATTACCTTGAGGGTAATATGCTTTATAAAAGTGTTTTGTGATGTTATATTCAATATATAGCTAGTGTACATCCTTGTTCTTAAATGATACTCCATTATCAGATATAATGTTAGAAGGAAAACCATAGTGGTAGATGAGATGGTTGAAGATGAATTTAGAAATTTGCTTTCCAATCACATAAGTGAGGGGTATAGCTTTAACCCACTTAGTGAAATATTTAGTGTTGTTAAGGATATGTTTATGGCCATCAGATGAAGTGGGGTTAATCTTACCAATGAGGTCAAGTCCCCATGTATAAAATGGCCATGGTGTCAACATTAATTTTAGAGTTTTTACTGGAGCATGAATCAAATTAGCATACCATTGAAATTTGTCACTCTTATTTACATATGCAGTGGCATCTACATCCATTATGGGATAATAATAACTAGTACACAAGAGATTTTTGGATAAGACTACCCCACTAGAATGGGCTCCACATACTCCTTCATGAACTTCTCTTAATGCTAATGTAGACTGTATCAAATTTAAACAACAAAGTAGATTTATATCAAAAATATGATGGTAAAGGGTGGATAAAAGTAGTTTATAATGAGAAAAATGATGAATGAAGGCTTTCATTTGTTTTTGAGAGAGGTTAGGTGGTAGAACTTGGTCATGAAGATAGTTGTAAAGGTCTGAGTACCAAATATAATTAAGACCAACAATATCACAAATCATGGCAATAGTTAAAGGTTCATGACCTAGTGCTAACAAATTCTTGATGAGGAACTAATGCTCTCTAGCTTTATCTATTTTTAAAATTAGAGAACCAATAGTATCCATGGCATCTACCATTCTATTACTAGCCTTTGGTATGTGCTCAAACTATATGTTGATAATTTATTAGTTAAGAGTGTCGACCATGACTTTGTATGGAACTAGCTTGTCAGCTTTGGTCTAAAAATGAACTAATCAAATTTCGTTGGCCCATAAATTTCATTTCCCTATTTAGGGATACCCTGGCCAAAATCAACACTTGAATATGTTATTTTTACATCATTTTGCATGTTTTAGTGTTTTTAGGCCAAATTGTGCATTTTAGGTGGAAATTAGCCAAAAGCCTGATTGGAGGTTATTGATGGCTACTTTTAGGTGTCTATAATCTGTATAGCCATACCTATACATACTGGAAACTTGATGTATGGCTTCCATATCACCCATCCTAATCTAAATCCTCCAAAACCTATCTATATTACTCCAAGTCATGAACTCTCCCATATGCATGTGGACATGTAAATTCATTCCTCTATCATATAAACCCAACACTAAATGTAAATCAATGTCATCCCATCCATGGTATCCCTGATGGATACACTATTCATATGTGCTTATATGCCTGACACTATACAACATAGGTAACATCTAGCCCAAAGTGCCTTTATATCCTCCATCCCCATAACTCCCTGTATATGTGTGTTAGTAATGTAAGAGCCCAAGAATAAAATGTTTGATGTTCTCATATGTCTGATAACACACCTATAAAGATCCATGAGAATCTCCCTCTATTAGAGTCAAGTAATGTCTCCTAGATAACATCATCATCATCATGACCCATATCCTATCCTGATACTAATCGTAGAGAACCTCAAAGTTGAAACCTCTCATTATAAATACAATATCTATAATATCATCTCCATATAAAAATATCAATGTTTTTACCCATCTCTCATCAACTATCATAATCTATACTCCTTGCATCATAAATTATAATATCTTATAGATGTCCTCTAGAATCAAGGTTGTCTCTCTAATTGATAGCTAGAAGGTCCTTGTAAATGGGTCCCATCACTTTAGTAGTGCCATAAGTAGGCTCTATTCTTGATGTACTCAGTGATAATGGCATAATCCTTCTAAACTTATTGCTTCAATATGTTCCTAATTTACATTTCCCATCACCTTTCATAGTTTTTCTAGCAATGGTGACACTTAATCCCACATGGTCAATAGTACACATGCCTGTAATCCCATAATACCCTAGATTTATTTAGTTTCTCATTCAATAATCCTATCCACTAAATTTTATTTACCACCTAATAATTAATATTGTCCCTTAAGGGATTGACAACAATTATTCCTCTATCACCATCGATTTGTTGATTGGTATTGATCTATCATTAATCGATGGTGAGTTACTAGGGAATCGGTATTGATCTATTAAAGATCAATGGTGATCATTGATAAACCCTAGTAAATGCAAAAACTAACTACACCTATGTAAAAATTCAAAAAAAAAAATACTTAAAACATTTTACCCCTACCTCATCATGTGATCATCGTCACTATCACCTACTCCCACTAGCTCCATCATGTATATCTTGATGAAACATGTAAACAAGTGTCATTTTTTGGATCTAGATCACATATTCTTGATTGTAAAATGAGAATTAAATCCATTTGAAAATTTATTTATATCCATTTAAGATCAACATCAATTCTTCTATAATCAACATTAATTCCCTTCTAATCAATATTGATCCATTGGATCAATGTTGATTTGGTCCATTTTGGCTCCCTTTCACTAATTAAAAATTATTTACATTGTTACAGTCTTATTCCAAGGTCACTTAGGTCATATTTTATCATAACTATCCTATTCTTTTTTACCTAACATTACTGGTTTGTGGACATAGACTGTGATAAAATAGGACCATGTCCTTTTATGCCTCCTCATAGATTTTATCACGTGACTAGTTAATACACACTACTCAACAAAAAGGGGAAAATGTAGACACTATGAAGTTACACCATTTTATTATGAATAAATATGTCTTACCCCTTCCCCATCCATTTTACACTAGTTAATATAGTTTTACCATTTACCATCTTATAGTGTATAATTCTTTTATAAACTTTTTACCTAAGTAACTAGTTAACCATCCCTAAATATAGAAAAATATTCTTTATTTTATTTAGAGATAAGTTGTTTTAACTCCTTAACAACTTCTCCATAATAGAGCCTCATTAAAAACAACCCTAGACTAGGTTTAATCTTATGAATTAGAGTTGTTCATATAAATAGGTTAAACTTAGAATTGATCTATATTGATCCCCATAATCATCATCAATCTTGTTAGGATCGACATCAATTTATAATTAGTCCATCCTTGGGCAAAAGGATCCTAAACTTGCACATCATAATGTTAAATAAATTACACTGGAGTATTGCTAAAGAGTGTCACCCCTATTTTAACCCATCCATAATTAGTCAAATAACAATCACATACCTATCAACATGACATTGTTTTTAGCACAGGAAATTTTTTTAGAGGTATGTATTCTATCTATTTGAGTACATTCTGATTATTGTGTTATCTATTTATATTATATTTATTTCTCTACATTTATTTAGATAGTTTGTAACCAATACCTAAGCCTTTAGAATATTTTAAAATCCATCCTTAGGCCCCATCCTAAGCTTTTTTTTATCCATTGTTAGGATCAACGATGATTACTCATATTATTGACATCGATTACATAATCAATACTGATACAAAGATAATCGTCATCGATGTTTGTGTTTTTATTTTTGTCTATAACTTGAGGCTAGATTAGTAGTCCTAAGTAATTCCAATTTATTATTTCTAAGTCTTAAAATCATGCATTACTATCTATAGATGACATTGCCTCACGTTATACATGATGTGGTTCCAATTCATTACTTACCCATAGTTCCTCACTTATTGTTTACTAATCAAAGTGATGTCTCTTTTGAGTTATAACTTTGTGTGATCATCTTTACCCTAAATATAGAAGCCATCTTTGAGCAAATGGAAGTAGTCCAAGAACAAGAAGACTTAGTTAAAGCATATTAGAATTAATTATTTGATAATATCTATGAATTATATTGATTTATTTCATTCAAAATTATATCTTATCACATTCTTTATTATATTTTATATCATTATATTATCTGCTTCATTACATAAAATAGTGGACTGACATCCCTTTTAGAAAGTGTACCACTTACTAGAACTAATCTTGTATCAAGAAATCCACTCATCTATCTTATTAATCCACTCTTATCCAACTTGTCTCTTATGTGCAAGTAGTCCTTCCTAGCCAAAAAGGAGTTCCCACTTCACTAGATCAATGGTGTGCATCCCCCATCATAAGTATTCCTCTTTAAACCCTATATCATATCTATTTTTAGTAAGTTAATTTTATTAAAAAATTGAATGAAAAATACTAAAAACCTATACCATAAACCCTAAACTTTATACCTTATATGCTAATCCCTAATCCTTAAGCCCTAACACCTAAACCCTAAACCAATTATTTTATCCCTAATTAACAACATTTTGAGTAAGATTTATGTTGAAATTGATCAATTTGGCTCAAATTTCATCATTTATTACCCCAATTGACTAATTGGCTCAATATATGTTGGCATTAAGGTTAATTGAGCCTAAAATCACATTATGTAGTCATAAATCTATTTAGCTAGGCAAATTACATCAATACTATAGTCATAATTAGGTTTACAATTTTTTTATGTAAAAAACATAAATGTTAACAACTAACATCAACTAAGGCCATCCATTCACTTCAAGAATTAAAATAAATCTAATATAAAATTAATAAGATGGTTAAATGCATGTTAATGAAATGGTTAAATATTTTTGCATCCATGGTAATTCCCTATATGTGTGTTTTCTATGTATGTATTTTTTTTGCATTTGTGGTTGTGATGTTTGACATTTTAAACACATGTCTCCATGATCAAGAATGGCTTGGATTCTTCAGCCTAAGGCATGGACCTAAAAACACATAGCCAAATGCATGTTTTTGACTAAAAATGAAAAAAAAATGCAACTTATGTCATACTAAACACTATGAATTTTATCTAAATTTTTCCTTAAAATATGACAACATTAATCACACTCTCCTCTTTCTATATATATATATATATAGTATTTCTATTATTTTAAGTTTTTTTTATTTATATGCATGTTTTTTTATAATGTTATATGCCATAATTATATGTGTTTCTATTTATTTATCTTTTTTTGGTTGATTGAAACTAAAATAGAAATATAGGATTAAAAACTAGAACTAATTCTATACACATTAAAAAAAATCTTATTTTTAATATTTTTTAAGGTAGCTAGGAGGGGACACGTGGTGGGTTATGAATTATTGATTATATTTTAAGGTCTATCGACTTATGAAATTAGTAAAAATTTATTAACTAACTTGTTTAATAAAAATATATAGGTTACTATAGTCATATAAAATGTCATTTTAATGCAATGAGTGTCGTTTAAGACCACCCTATCCTTAGTTTAGCCCTAGACCTATCTTGGGGCCTCTTTTAATCACTTAAAAACTTTAATGTGAAATCAATCTAAGCTTATATATACCAAATGACACATTAGACCAACTCCTAGCCATCCAAGACCATTTTCATGTATTCTAGCCACCTATACAATAATGTGACCCTTTGGTCTATAACATGCTATGTTATTGGCAAAGGGGTAACACTACTGAATCTCTACCTTCTTAACCCCTAATACATATATTTATACTTCCCAAAGCATGTTAGGGTAAGCCTATAATCATTTCATGTCTCGACAAGCAAAAAAAATCTATATAAAGACCACTCTCATTCATTTATCCATTATATGGAAAATAGATGCAATTCACAAGAACAAAATCATAAACAATTTCTAGCCTACCACTTGTCTATCTTAGCCATTTTTAGCTAAGTACATCTCTTGTAATTAATTGTTATTTATAGGCAAAGCAAACAAATAAATACTTATACAAATCAATCATTGTTGATATTGCTATATTTATTCCCTAATTTATTACTCAACATTTCATATACTTAGGGTTTTACATTTCATAATACCCAAAATAGTTAAATAATTTAGTGAACCCGGCTTACTTCAAATAATGTTAAAAACCTAGCCTTAGATGATCTTAAGGTCTGTATCCTTCCATTTTATATGTTGGATAATTAATTTAAAAATTTCAGATCCATTTCATTATTTTATTTATATAGTCTTTCATATATTTAATTTATTACAAAGTTCAAAATATTTAGCTTTTTTTTTCCTACTTCCCAACCTACAATGGCAAAATTTAATAATTGATTTGATGAGACTGGTAATAAATAATTGAAATATTTCATTTGTAAACATTCAAATATGCAAGATGACCTTATCCATATTTTTTAAGAATATCTCATGAAGTCTACTATAGGTCAATCCCAAAACCCCGTATATACTATAATTATTACACATATTATAGGAGTGACTCATATTCTATAAGAACATGTTATAATTAGTAATATATCTCAAGTGTTAACACCTCTTATGGATATTATACATTCTTTCTCTCTAGACGTATAATCCCTTATGCACAAGCTCCATTCTCTACAAGCCAAGATGTTAAGTATTTATCACGGTGCTACTAGACCATCTCATGCCTTGGACTATCATGTGATCCTACATACACCATTGGCACAATATATAGTGATAAATACTTTGCCATCTAGATTTGTGGCACCCAAGCTAATTCTCTATGAACATAAGGGTGACTTAAAGCATCATATATGTTATTTTCATGTAACATGTTTGGAATAAATGTCTAATGATTGGCTCCTAACTAAGTTATTCCCTAAAAGTTTAAAGGACTATGCATTAAAATTGTTCTATGATCTCTCTAACCAGTCTATTACAACATTTAATCCACTCAAAGATATTTTTTGTCATACTTCTTGATCAACATTAGTAACAAATTTTCCTATACTCAATTTTCTCAACTAAATCAAAACTCTAATGAGAAAATAGTTGAATATTTCTTGTGATATAAAACCATATTAGCAAAGATGAATAGTCACATGGTAGATAGAGATGTCTAAGACATATTAAAATAATTCCTATTAAAAACATTACATGAATATATTTATTCAAAATTTTTACATCATTTACAAATTATGCCATACAATGAAGGAATGAGAAGTCAATCTTCTCTCCATGGGCAAGTTAAAGTACATAACTAGATAAAATTCCACTAATAAGAGTCCAACTAAGCCCCCATACAAGATGCGACCCAATGACAATAAGAAAGAGTAAAATGCAATAGCTAACACAACATCAAATATAGTTCCTCATTTGGTTTTATTAGATCTTCCAAGGAGACATTTTATAAATCTTATTGAAGTGCCCACACACGTACTTCAGTGCCTTTTAGAATGCAATGTCATATCTCTCCCTCCCATCAAAGAGGTTGATATGACTAGGCATCTTCAAAATAATTATGACCATAATAAATTTTATGATTATCACAAGGCCCTTGACTCTACTAAAAACAAAGGATCAACTTATGACATAAGATCCAAGTTTTAATAGAGGCTAATATCATTGATATGAGCAATCCTATAGAAACACCTAAAACATAACTCATTGAATCAAAATTAATGATTTTTTTTTTGATCTATTTCCAAATCATAATGTTAATGAGACAATACACACTTCAAGTTTTCATTATAATTATCAAGCACAGACACCTCCAACATCCTATCATACTCATATAATGGACACCCACTCTATATATAACATCATCAATGTGTATCATACTACAATTCCATCTAGGACTCTCATCACTTTATCATAATAGGATATCATTGATGATGACTTAAATTTATATGAAATATTCTTATGAGCTTACATTGATCATCATCCTATTCAAAGTGTCATGGTTAATAATGGTTTAAGCATTAAAATGTGTAATATTACACTTCTACATTACTTGGGCTATTTAGAATAGGATATTTATTTAACAAATATAGTTATTCATGGATTTAATGTCCATGTTCAGAACTCCATCATGTATATCATAATTCCATTGTAGGTTGGTCCCACACATGTGGCCATCAGATTCATAGTGGTACCTAGTACCAACACATTTGATATGTTATTATGTATGCCTTCGATATAATAGCTTCAACACATCCCATCTATTATACATAATTATCTAAAGTATATAAATGATAATTAGGTTTTTATAGTTTGGGGCCTTACATATGATCATACTTTACCTACTCAATAACTATTTACACAATAGTCATTAGTAACAATTCCATCCATTACCACACCTCCTAAATCAATTGAGCCACTAGTGCAAGTGCAGTTTACTTCTACAATGTTACAACATATACATATTCTCCCACAAAAACCTTTATTAGAGAGATCCCTACATAATAAACATGTTATGGATTTTAGAGAGACTTTATCTACCCCACTGACACCCATATTAGTGTTATTGAATCCTAATAACACTCCTCATAGAGTATCCATGCCAGTTACATCTTCTTTGACTAGATGGGTCGTAGAGAGCCTCATAGTTCATAGGCTAGTTTAGTCAGCTCCAAAAATTCATCAACACACTTCAAAATCATATTTAGCTATATATTATAGATTATATATGGTTTTCATATCTCAAATACTTCCTAGCACATCACATACATCCATTCTTCAATTACTTGATATAGTTCACCTTGATAGTGAGTCTCTCATGAGAGTTATTGATTAGTATGTTCTCATAATTTACATGTACATAGTTTATCTTACCTTGATCATTGTCTATAGTTTAATTTTCTTGTTAATTACACACACACACACACACACATCTGTATATGTGTCTATATATATATATATATATATATATATATATATATATATGTATATGTATATATGTATATGTATATATATGTATATGTATATATATGTATATGTATATATGTGTGTGTGTGTGTGTGTGTGTGTGTGTGTGTGTGTGTGTGTGTGTGTGTGTGTGTGTGTGTGTGTGTGTATATATATATATATATATATATATATATATATATATATATATATATATATATGTATGTATATGTATATGTATATGTATATGTATATGTATATGTATATATATTTATATGTATATATATATGTATATATATATATATATGTATATATATATATGTATATATATATGTATATTTATATATATATATGTTTATATATATATATATATATATATATGTATAGATATATGTTTATATATATATATATGTATATATATATATATATGTATATATATGTATGTATATGTATATGTATATATGTATATATATATATATATATATATATATATATGTATATATATATATGTATATGTATATGTATATGTATATATGTATATGTATATATATATATGTATATATATATATATATATGTATTTATGTATATATATATGTATTTATGTATATATGTATATATATATATATATATATATGTATATATATATATATATGTATATATATGTATATGTATATATATATATGTATATGTATATATATATATGTATATATATATATACGTATATATATATGTATATGTATATATATATATATGTGTGTATATATATATGTGTGTGTGTGTGTGTGTGTGTGTATATATGTGAGTACAAAAATAATATAATATTTTCAAAATTACAAAAAAAAATTAAATATTGCTCAAAAAATATAAGTTTTAGATTATATGTATTTTCATGTTTACATTACTTCTATTTGATAGGTACTACATATGATATCTATGTTAGAATATTTTGTTTTATTACACATACGTATTCACTTGTTGTTTTTGAGTGTTCATAGATTATTATAGGACTCGGGTCCTCTACAGAGATTCAATATTGTTTTTTGTCTCAATCAGGGAATTATACACACATCTTCCAATTTTCAAGGTTATATATTTCTATACTCTACATCATAGATTTAACATTGATTATATCTTAATATTGATAATTTTATACTAAACTTTTTTTTTTCAACTACTAGAACTATTGAATCAAGTTATGTATATATTTAATTTGATATGTATTCATACAACATAATTAAGCATACTTTTATTCCAATATTTACTAGTTTAGATTTGATCATGTCTCTTTGCTTCTACATTTTGAATATGCCATTATTTTATGGATCTACACAAATTAATTTCATTATGTGTAAGTTTTACACATGTGACCATGTCCTTATGTGTGATTTTTTATTATGTATGCATACATTTGAACATGTCTTTCCATGTGGATCCGAGACAACCTTTATTTTTAATTACATATGTGGACATTTGAACATGTCCTTGTATGTGTGCATTTTTTAGACTTAATGACATGTGCCCATGTCCCTTGTATTATGGCCCCTTGGCCTAATTTGTGTACTTTACATGTGTGCATGTATGCTTTTATGCATTCATCATGGACATGAAACTTGTATCTTTATTGTTACATTCACATCTAGTTTTTGATGCCATGAGGGACGTTAGTGTCTCCCCTTCCTCCTTAGGTGCCTTGATGGACATCATGCCCCATCCCCATAGATAGTTTACTAAAATTTTATTCATTTTTTTTTGTTCATATACATGCTTACATTGTAATTTCTATCTTGACAACCTTTTAAATTTTAGATATAACATAGATCATACATTACCAACTAATGCTTAGATTATTTTACATTATGATGTCATGTATACACATTATATTGGTTTACCATGCAAAAATCATATGTTTTTAGTTTAAAACACATGATGCTTAGATTTTATTTAAGGATAGTTATAACAGAAGTTAAAAAAATCCCCTCAAAATAGGGGACATTCATAGGAGTTTATCATAGAGATTATGCCATCCTAGTGCATTAAGAACATAGTTTTTGGCATGCATACACAAATTACAAAGCTTAGACTTAGGAAAATATAGTGAAACATAGTCACACCTAGATCAGCCTTAGTTTTCCTCATAATGAACATATTTTATCAATAATGAAGTGTATTAGTCTATATCACATTGCACTATTGGTAAAGTGGATCAAGATATTGGCTAGTATCCATAGACACATAATATTCTAAAACTATTAGAAAGGTATAATAGTTATAGTTTAGATTTACACAATCTCAAGAACATATTATTAGATTCAATCAATATATAATTAATTTTTACAAATATTACATAGTTTTTATTAGATTGGGGGCATCATGTGTGGTATGATCTATCCCATTTTAATTTTAGATATGCACAAAAAAATTATTATGACTCAGTTTATAATCCATTTACACAGATATCAGTTTTGGGGGCATGTGCATGGTAAATCATTCCCATATGTTAAATTTAGGACCATTTATCTTATATATAATGGAATATCTATGTAATTATCCATGTTTTATACTCTAGATAGCATATGCACCAATTTTTCACTAGAAACACACCAAATTGATGCCTCATTTTGTCTATAATGATTAACATTTTTGAGTGGTCTAGAGTTGTTTTTAGATTATAGAATTTCCATGTGGCCTAGATCCATATTATACAATCTCAATTACATCACACATTTTTAAATTTATATTAATTTAATACATATGTTTAGTTAATGATGAATTCATAGCCTACTTGGGTTCTTAATCCACCTTAAATGAGAGAGTCAGACAACTCATCAGTCTAGTCTAAGTTATTCATAGATTATGATCCATTAAATGGGTGTGGTAAATGATGGATAAAAGTCTATTTTGAATTATTCAACCACCCATAAAAGGGGATTAGGTAACCCATCAACCTATTCTAAGGTAATCATTTTTTGATCACCATACACACAAATAAGATGTCACTAGGTTTTTCCATTGGTTCACATACCCAATGAGGTATATTCATTCCTTTATTCTCTCTTCTCTTTACTCAAATTTATCTTTAATTTTTATATTTATTAAGGAATGATTCATACATGTTTCCTTCACAAGACACATAATGGAGCACAATTCATATACTTAGATCCACATTCATGAGTTTTGCCTCTTATGTAAGTTTAGGTACATCTCTCTTTCCTTTACCCTAGTCATTTTAATTTTCTACATTTATATAATAGATTTGGGGTATTCATCTAAAGTTTCATTTTAATATAATAAATGTCACTTGAGACCACCTTATACTTAGCTTAGCCCTAAACCTATCTTAGTTCATCTTTTGATCACTTTTTAGCTTATATGTGCATTTAGCCCATGATTAGATATACCAAAAGCCACATTAATCCATCTCTTAGGAATACATGACCCTTTTTCACCTATTCAAGTTGTACCTTAGGTGTTCAGAGAGTAAATACTATGTAGATTAGTCCCTCATTAGTACAAATGATGAAAAATCAAGCATAGCAATCCACTAAGACTAAACACTCTTGCCTAAGAACTAAGGAGAGCATAACATAATAATCAAGATCACAAAATAGAGATAAAGATAATATAAATTTCTTACCTCTTTTATTAAATTTGATAATTAATTATTGGCATAAGGATGTTCATTCTCAACTTATGATCATTTTATTATTCTGTCAATTCTCTTTCGTATTGGTAACATATATACAATTGTTACTTGTGGCTTGGTGTGAATCTTGGTATAAATTAGTCATTATAACACTACTCTCAAAGGCTTTAAGAAGGTACTCCAACATAATTACCTTAGACATAAAATATTGTTGGCATATGGTATGGTCATTTGAATTTATAGCTCAAATAACTAACTCTAATCTTAGGGAGGTTAGGTTAAATTATAACTTGGATTGAGTATAACTTACCCTAGGTTGAATCAATCTAATCCTAGGTTGAGTCAGAACACTCGTGAAATCTTGACACCCTAGTTTTAGATAGTTGTGAGGCATGATAACTTGATTTTGAAATTTGTGAGGCTATGACTCATATTTTTGGAATATTTAGAAGATAATAAATCACTTTATTAGATCCTTTGAAATTTTGACTTCATATTTGGCTAAAATTTTCTATTTTGGTAAATCAAATTCACTAATTTGATTTAGAATTTTTGATTAGGAAAGTTAATTAAGATTTACAATGTAATTAATCTTGATTAGTTCTATTTTGGATTTTGGAAATTTTTTATAGTGTTATGAGTTAATAGCTTGATAGGCCAAAAGTGTCAAATTACTAGGTTATAATTTGACTGGGGTTAAAACTAATCTACGTTTTTTGTGAATACAGGGTAATACACTAAATGAGTTAGCCTCATCATATGTTTGGTAAATTAATTACCTTATGCATATGAATTTGGGAAATTTAAGTGATTTTTAGGCTTCAATTATGTTATTTTCTAGAAATCAAACTTAATCTTAGTTTAGGCACAAAAGTGGACAAAACTAAGTGTCTATAGTTTGCCCCTATTCGAGAAGGCATTAAAATACATAGTCACGGTAACATATTTTAAAATAATTAAAATTTTATTAACCCAAATTGTTCATGTCCCAAAGGGTAATCAATAAACCCTTGATTCCCCTTCGAAGGAGTTGGTGGAAAAATATAGTCATCAAATGTTCCCTCAAAATGAACAAAATAACATGGTCAAGAAGAAACAAGGGTGGCATTAATGTATTTCCTAAAGGAATATATAGATATTAATGGTCATGGAGTCACTAATTTTGCCAAAGGAAATTATAATTAGTAACAAAATGTGTGACATTGGTTTACCCAAAGGTAGTAATAAGCTATGACACAGATAGCTACTTCATGAAGGTGGTGAGATGGATACTGATTTACCCAAAGATGGTTATAATGAATAATTAAATAGGAAACACTAACTTACCCAAAGTTATTTATAATCAAGAACTCAAAAGAGGAAACACTAATTTTCTTAAAGGTGGTTATAATCAGGAAATAAGGGTGTGACATCAATTTTCCCAAATGGTAGTTATAAGTGGTGGAATAGATAGTTACCCTATTAGGGATGTGGGTCAAATACTAATTTACCCAAAGTAATTTTTAACCATTAATGAAATAAGAAACATTGATTTTCCCAAAGGTTATTAGATTCCATAACAAAAAACAAGAAACATTGATTTACCTAAAGGCAGTTATAATTAGGAACACAAACATTTTTCCTAGAAGGGTAGGTAGAGTGATTAAAAAGAATGATTTTCCCATAGGTGGTTATAATCATTAGCATATGAAAAAAAAAAATTATTGGCCCACATGTAGTTATAATCATTAAATTAGTTGAAAATAAAATTTGTGATAATGGGTAAATTGGCAAGGGTGGCTCATGTTAAAAAAACATAAAATGAATATACGATGAGCTAGAGAAGGATAAAAACACATTTTAATCCTAAATATGAGTTATAAGTTTCACCTTCAAACAGACATGAGATATAGCTTTACAAATCATGTTGTTAAATAGACATTAGAGGAGGCCCAAAAAGATGGCTTAGCTATAATAGGAAGAAAAAAAAGATTACGTAAGAGAAAATGGTTGGTAAATGGACCAAGGCATACTTGCATATTTTTAAGACACCATCATGATATGTATATATCCTCTATTTATATGACATTTAATATATATTGACATTTATTTTTGATATATATATGATGCCATGTTTTTTATTTTTATTATCTCATGTTTAGCATTGATTAACATTATGGATTTTTAACATCTTTAATGTTTATGCTTATGCATGCTCTATTAATTTATTACTTGTGCCATGTGTATGAGTTTTTAAATTTATTATAATTATACAATGTTATATAACTTATATGTATGTTTATTTAAATATGCATGTCTATATAAACACATAATAAATTATTTGTTACTTTTTGTTTATTACTCATAGATTCAGACATGTGTTTGGCTATTTGGTTGGGTTTGGATATATTGAAGAGATTACACCATTATATTGATAAAATAGACTTTATGATCATGGTTTTAATTTATCTTTTGATATTATGTAGGATAGTTATGGATAACTAAAATGTCAATATGTACCCTAAGTATGAAAAACTTAATTTAAATGTAAATATAAACAACCTAGGAATAAGATATGAATAATAAAATCCTAAGTGTAAATTTAACAAATAAATCAAGTATAACACTAAAAAAAATTGTAACTTAAGAACATTATATGGATAATAAAGACATAAGTTCAAATAAAATGTAATAATATTATGGCAACTAAGGAACAAAAAGACCCAGAACAAAATAAACAAATAAGACAAATAAAAAGATAAAAACCAATAAAATAAATGAATAGATAAAAATAAACAAATAAAAAAAAATGCTAAAAAACTAACACTATATAAATAAAAAACAAAATATAAACAAAATAAATAATAAAAAATTAATAAATTAAACAAACTGTACAAACAAACAATAAAATATTAATAATAAACATAACAAAACACCAAAAAACACAAGCAATAAAACACTAACAAATAAACGAAACACCATATGAGAAAGTAACCAAAAAAACACAAACAAAAAAACTAAAGAATCCAAAGCAAATAAAAGTGTAGTAAAATAAACTAATCTAAACACACAAAAACCAAAAAACTAAGATAAAGAAACAATAATACACAAATAATGGTTAATCACAATGATAGTTAAAAAAAAAAAAATTGTTCATGTGTAATAGAGGTGTTACTCTTGGTGACAGGGTGACCCCTAAGATAGGTATAAATGGCATAGGTAAAATAACATAGGAACAAAAGGCACAAGGTTGTCCATAGGCTATAATGGAAAAATGACAAAAATGAGATGACAATATTATTCCTAGGCTATAGGAGACAATGACACAAATCGAAAACAAAAATTAACCCTAAGCTATAGGATATAATGAAAGAAAATAAAAAAATGGTTGGAATAGAAGAAAAGGGGTAGCCAATCTAACTTTAGATGCACTAGGCAAGTGAATGTTGCCTACATAGTTCCATGGACATAAGATCCAATGTGAACTTCATGCCAAATGTAGTTCTCCTAGGATATGGGATAGAAGAAAATTAACGATATTAAAACATGATTTCCATGTAAATGAAGTTGGAAAGGGTCTCTCAAAATGGTGAGTGCATGAGGAGAGAGGGGATGGCATTTCATAATCATGAAAATCTCAACAAAAATAAATTGCATAACCAAAAGAGTATGGTTTAGGCTAAAGCCACAATATAAATCATTAGATGTGTATTCATTAGTGAAATTAAATGGTAATTCATAGTATGTACTACCTATAAGTCTTGAAAATAGAATGATCTCATAAAATGATGAGAGCATAAAATTAATTTTCTCAAAAAATGGTGATGGTGTTCAAAGAGAAATGGCTCATAAAATTTTGAAAGTCTAACAAAATCCAAGTGGTCATTATTGTATCAATATCGAACACACAATGCTCACAACATTATCTAATAAAAGAATGATAGCATATGGTTAAGGCCAATAAGAATGAGGAAACTAAATTACAAGTGGTTACTCATGAGATAGTTTGGAGTCCTATAATCCTTAAGGTAAATAAGTGATCAAAAAATAAAGGAAGATTCAATTAAGCTAGCCTAGAAAACCCCATGTATCCAAGTACTACCTACATAATCTATGCGAATCTAAGGCTAATGTAGTTTTCCCAAAAATTGGAGGATAAAAATACAAAGGTGGTCTAGATATAAACTAAACAAATAATATGGCCTATCTAATAAAATTTTGACTATTTTATATGTCTCATTGAAATTTAGAGCCAATCTTCATGATTTTGTGTTTTTTAAGATTTTATAGATATTTTATGAATGTTTAGGGATTTTGAAATTATTTAAAATGTTTTTGGTTGTTTATAGGCATATCAACTTGATCAAGAATTATGAGATATATAACTATCCAACTCACAAAATGGTGAGATATTTTAAACCTAAATTTCTCACAAAATGGTGAGAGCATGGCTTTGGAGTGACTGAGTTGAGCTTAATGTGAATAATTCACTTCCTACATAGTCTTGTAAGACCTCAAGTCACTATAGTTATACCTTTATTAGTGAAGGTCATAAATTAATTCTAATGTTTTTGGTGTTTTTAGTATCTCAAATCAATAGATAATTATGAGATACAATAGAATATAACTCATAAAATGGTGAGAGAATATGGCTTAAAAAATGGTCATAAAATAGCGATCATGGCTTAGGTTTCTTACAAAATAGTGATACTGTAGTAAAGGGGTGATAGAGCTGACCTCAATGTAAATAAATCACTACCTACATAGTCATATAGCTCAAGTCATTATAATTATAACTTCACAAAAGGCATCAGTTTAAGTACTAATAAGCTCTAGAAAAAGGAAAATGGTAATAATAATGGCAAAGTGATGTGAAAATGCATTATAAGTGTGTTGTCCCTAATTTTCTCAGAGGCAATTATAATTAGGAAACAATAACAAAGGGTCAGTGGTATTAATTTTCCTATAGGTAGTTATAATTAGTAGCACAAGGTGGGAATGTAACACTAAATGAAGGATGCAAGTTTTAGGACCATTGTCATGCTACTTTCATATGATTCCATTTGAAAATTTAATTATAAAACAACTATTGGAACTAAATCTATCATCAACCACTCAATGTGCCTAAAGTACAAAGTAATTGGAACCAAGGCCAAACATGATATGTGGTTAGGTAAAATTAACTGGATGGTGATGGGTTAAGGGTATGGTATAATCATAAGGAGTATACAACAAATAATAGGTATAATATGGCATAACTTAGATGATCCTTATAGATAATGATTTATGTCCCTCAAGTGAAAAAACATTTAAGGTTCATTATGTTCATTTCTTCATAAAGTTCATCTCCCTATGATGTAGTGAGCCTATATTCTCTAGAAGTGTAGTTGGAAACAACTACATAGGGGCCCTAACATGTTAGGCTAGAACTTTCCTTTTTTTTTAAATTTCAAAATTTAGATTTTTCTAATTTATTATAACACTAGGTCAATAAGCTCAAATTCATGATGATTAACACAGCTATTGTATTAGCATTTTAGTTAGTTTTGATAATCCTAAATATTATTCAAGGTGGAAAAGCATTTACCATCAAGTAGGTCTAGTTCCTGCAAGTGATTCACTCTATAGTCTTCATCATTAGTGATGTGTTGCAACAAAATTTAGAGAGAAGGAAACTCGACCTCAACAAGAAGAATGGATTCAGTTTGATAAATAATTGAATAGGGTGTGTCTCTTATTATAGTATATAATGTGGTATGATATGTTGAGAGGAAATTACATAGCTAAAATTGCCAATTGAGCCAAATGCCATTGATAATCTTCTTCAAAATATTGATAATGGTGTTATTAGAGGCCTCATCTTACCCATTGCCTTATGGATAATAGGTGGTAGATAAATTTTGTTTGATGTGATATTGAGAACAAGTGATTTTAAATATTTTTTATTAAATGATATTCCATTATTAGATATAATGTCATAGGGAATACCATAGAGGTAAATGAGATGGTTGAATATAAACTTGGAAATTTTCTTACTAGTGACATAAGTGAGTGGAATATATTCCAACCACTTTGTAAAGTATTTAGTAGTAGTCAAAACATGTTTATGGCCATCAAAATATGTGGGATTGATATTCCCAACAAGATCAAGTCCCCACATTGAGAATGACCATGGTGTTATCAATGGTTTGAGTGTCTTGGCTAGATCATGAATCAGACAGGCATGTTTCTAATACTTGATATACCTCTTTAAATATACATATACTTCTTATCTTTCTAATATTTTCCCTCTAGTGTGGCTTCTACACACTCCTTGGTGGACTTACCTCAATGCTAATATGGATTCTATTTAAGGTAAAAAATGAATCAGAGTTCTACTATATCTTCTATGATAAATGTTTTGTATAATTAGGGTATAGTGAAAGGTTTTATGTGTGAAGGGATTTTGTTTTTTAAAAGATATATTAAGGCATGGTTTGGTCTTGAAGACAGGCATATATATATTTGAGTACTAGGGAGACATGGGACTAACAGTGTCACAAACCATCTCGATGGTTTTTTATTCATGAAAAATCACTAAGATATGTTCAACCAAAAATTTATAATCCCTTGCTCTATTTGTGATCTAGACCATGGATCTAATAGTGGCCATGGCATATATTATTCTGTTATTGGCCTGAAGTATTCTTTCAAATTGGATGTTGTAAATCTATTACTTGAGAGTATAAACCATATATTTATATGGTAACAACTTCTCATATTTTATCTAGTAGTGGGTCATGACTAGACTGATGATTAACTGAGAATCACCATACACCATTTAATGTTAAATGTTCTATTTTACTACTTGATGAAGTCTTGCAAAGAGTGATTTTTACTTGGACATATTATTCATAGATGTAAATCCAACATAAAAGGACTTGGGAATGATATCCCCTTGTGGCATAACAAAAAAAATCTAGATCTTGATCTATGAGTCATGAATGATACATCAAAGTACATCTTCCATTATTCATCCTCAAGAGGTGCATTTGATTCTTCAACTATCATAATAGCCTCTTATGGAAATTCAAATATAAGAGGTTGAGTATATTAAATATGAGCTTTAGAAAGATAATATATGAGTACTTTCCCCTTAATAGCCTTCTAGTAAGAATATTTAATTTCAAACTTGCTTAATAACATGATCAATTTTGCCATACGGCCATGTAAAGAAGATTTGGAAATTAGATGCTTGATGTTATTATTGCTCAACATATAATGATGCAAATTTTGAGCTATAAAAACCATTGCTAAGAATGTTTTTTAATTGGCATATAGTTGTGATCATATGCAACCACTCTTTAACTTAAATGATACATGGCATGTTATTTGCCTTATTCGTCATGTTGTGACAAAAGTGTCCCCATGGCATTCTTAATTACTGACAGGTTAAAAAGTAATGGCTTGTTTGCCATTGGTAGCATTAAAACAAGTGGGTTAAAAAGATATTATTTAATCTAATCAAATGATTTTTAAGACACTTCATTCCAAAAGAATGTAACACATTTATTTAGCAACTACATAAATATATGGCATTTGTTATCTAATTGTGAGATGAAGCACGTAATAGATTGATTTTTTCACTATAAACTATGGAGTTGCTTCAAGGTAGAAAATGGTCAAATTTTTTTATTTGCATAAAATTTATTTGGATTGACTTTAATTCCCTTAAAATATAAAATGACACCTAATAATTTTAAATAATTAATTCCAAATACACACTTCTTTAGATTAAGTCTGACATTGTACTTGTAAAGTCTCTCAAAGGTTCTTCATAGGATGACTAGATGATCAGAATAGGTCTTTTATTTACCCAAGATATCATAAACATAGTATTTAACAATTTCATGCATAATGTCATGGAAAATCATGGTTATCACTCTTTTTTAAGTGGCCTCAACATTCTTAAGTGAAAATACCATCACATGATAACAAAACATTCCCCACATAGTGGTGATTGTTATCTTGTGCTCATTTTATGGTGATATCCTAATCTAATTATAACCTTAAAATCCATCCATTAGAGAGAACATCTCATAGCTATGATTTAAGTAAACTATCATATCAATATTAGGTAAAAGGAAAGTCATATTTTGGGTAGGCTTTGTTGATATCCATAGAATTAGTACATATTTTTATACCTTCTAGTTTCCTACTTACTAGCACAATTTTTAAAATAAACTATAAATAGTTGATTGGCCTGATGCATTTTACATCTAAGATTTTTTCTAAATATTTTTTGACTAGAATAAAGATACAAGGATACATCTTACATAAATTCTATTTAACATGCTTGGCATCAAGATTTACGACAAGATGATGTATAACCAAGGTAGGGTCCAAACCTAGCATGTCTGAATAGGCCCATGCAAATATGTCAAAAAATTCACTTAAAAGGGATATAAAAACTTCACAATCCTCTTTAGTGAGGGACATGCCTAGTTTAATCCACTTTACTTCCTTTGGAGTCCCAATATTCACCTCTGAAGTTTCCTCCACAAGAAGTGTATAACCATCATCTAGAACAATTCTAATGGATTTGAATTGATTAACAATGGAAAATTACTCCAAATGGAATGGCTAATCTAATTCTCCTAAGTAATATGAATTAGGATATCCTAATGCTAGCATCAGGCATGATAAAAGTACCTTAGGCACTCTTAAACAATCTATGTAAAATCTTGCCACTCCTTAGTACTAATATCTGATCCATAAATAGACTATGGGCTATATGTCTCTTGTGTTTCATAGGAAGAGGGGTGAACATTCCTATCTAATGGTGCCAAAAATGGGTTTTCATCAAGAGACTTGAATTTCTCTTTACTTTTTCCCTATTCAAAAATCACCTCAAAGAGGTTTTCACTTTCAATCTTTAATGTTTATTTTTCCTTTTATTTTTAGCTAGTTAAGATCAATCACTCTCTGAAGTAGGCAATATGACCTTGGGTTACCTTATACTAGGTCATTGAGATTGGTTCTATTGTGCCTTGTTAATATAGCCCCATGCCTTTGCCTTCATAAGTTAGGTACTTCATAATCTCATTAGGAATTGGATACTTTGCTTTTTTATAACAATCAACTAACTCATCAATGTACGACCATTAATCATCTTTAGCCAAGGGTTCTTATTCTAGGCTAAAGGCTGGTTTGAAAATAGTAAGATCATTTAGTTGAGATTTTCCTTTGGTTTCCAATTCCATGTGAGTAATTTTGTTCTTAGGTCTCCCATAAGATTATGGATTCTTAGGAAATTTGGTAAAATATGGTAAATTTATATACAATTGGTTAAAAATTTATGGTGGGGGCATGTCTAAGGTAGAGGCTAAGATATCTAGGTCAATACAATTAGCATCTAGGCCTGATGCATTGGATTTTACTTTTTTAGATCTTTTTCCATTTGATTTAGGTATAAGATTCACGCCAAACTAGTAATTTTAGCTTTTATACTCAGCCTTAAGGCATTTACAATACTAATATGTCTAAAGATCAGCTTGTATAGTCACTTCCATTATTGAATGTGGAAATTTTATACATTGATGTAATTTAGAAGTTATAGTCCTGATTTGATGGATCTAGGTCAGCCCTATAATGGATTTTAAGATAGTTCTAGGTCTAAAACATGGCATAGAGAGCCATTGGTCAGTGGCCTAATGACCACTGATAGGATAATAGTAACTTGAGATTTACATTATTTGTTATCATATGCTTTGATAACAATGGTATCTAACTACAAGTCACCTACTATATATCTAGTATGTTTGACTAAATTTAGAGACACAATGTTGAGATTGTAACCATTGTCTATAATGATGCATTTAACTAGATGATTCATTATACTAATCTCATTGTACAACATGTTATTATACAAAGGTCTCACATAAGATGTATAACTTTTGTCAAAGGTGAGACATTGAACAAGGGCTAAGTTTCCTACAAAGTCTTATAATTTTTATAGAGTGATACTATTTGACATAAGGGATTGGTTCCAATATCCATTCATGATGTCTTTGTGGATGGTGAACATATGCAACAAATAAATGATGGATATGTGTGAGGGTGTTTTCTTTAGTTGTTCCAAAATATCACAAGTCTTCCCCTTAGTTTTGTTAGTTAGTTTATTTTTGATAGGCATGGAAGGTTAATTGGGCACACTTGTAGTATTTGATTATGATCCTTTGATAATGACCCTAGCTCATCAAATTGAGATTATGAAATCTTGTTTTTTAACTTAGATTTGGTAGTAAGATAGATATGTAAATAGGCTCAGAATGATCATCCTAGGATGATATGGATAATGGTTGTCAACATATTCTATAGAAGAATCATAGGTATAACAAGGTTGGTAGGATTTCTTGATAAATAAGGATTATTGGGAAAAGGTCTAGCTCTATTTGTAGATGGTATATGGTTGATAGTAATGGTGGAAACATGACCACTTGAAACATGTATTAAAACATTGTTATAGGTATATATAACAATATGATGACCTCCTTGGTTGGTTTGATCATTTTACCTTTAGTTTTGACCATTTTGTTGTTGTTGTTGTTGTTATGGATGGGGTTGTTGTTGTTGATATTGTAATGGATTTATCTATCACTGTTGTTTTTTTACTAGTAATTTTGTTTGATCATTTTTATATGTATATATAACAATATGATGACCTCCTTAGTTGGTTTGATCATTTTGCCTTTGGTTTTGACAATTTTGTTGTTGTCATTATGGATGGGGTTGTTTTTATTGTTGTGGATGGGGTTGTTGTTGATTTTACAATGGATTTCTCTATCATTATTGTTTTTTTACTAGTACTTTTGTTTTTTATTTTATTTTTTATGTTGGGGAAATGAATTGTGGTAGATACCCAAGTTATGATTATTCATAATAGCTTGGGTGTCTCTTTTTATCTCTCTATTTTAAGAATATTCTAAATCAAATGTCTGAGTTGGATACATCATCTTATGGAATGTACTCTAACATTATGGTACTAAAAAAATTCATGATCCTTATCCCAATCAGGAAAAGGATTCCCTATAGGGAATAGATTCAGTACTGGCCAATTGATCATATTTACTTTAACCAATCTTTAGGACACAAATTTAATAGGCTCACCAAGGTCACTCAATTATTGAGTTATGGGTGGTCTTCTCCTTCAAGTTGGGGCTTGTAATTGGTTTTTATTTTATGGTATTTAGTTTTGAGGAGGTCCTAATAAAATTTATAGAGGAGGTGATTATTGAGTGGGTGGAGGAAAATGGAAATCTGTTGTTTGCACCATTTAAACAAGGTGTGATTTAGTAATATTGTTGCCAACAACATTCCTTTTGTGTTTTTAGTATTTAGGTCTCTCATTTTTCCTGGCTTTAAGTGTCATTGATGCTGATATTTGAATTAGGTTTTGATTATGGTTTTAGCCTTTATTTTGATTTTAATTCTAATTAGAAGAGGATAGCTTGATTATTCCTTTGTTGACAAGGGATTTCTAAATATTTGATCCTTTATATATAAACTCTTCAAATGTATCATAACTTGAGATGGTATGATATCTCATTGTGTAGGATCTTAGTAAATATCATGGCCAACTATTTATCTGGTATATTGTGAGTAAATTGGCTTACTAGTTCTCTCCAACATTTCAAGTATGCAACAAATCTTTCACTAGTCTTATGTTTAGCTTGACCTATATCTAAAACAACAATCTCATGCTCAATATTATATGAAAATCATTATACAAGTTTTTTAAGAGATCATTGAATTTAGGTACAAATTTATTTGGTAATTTTAACAGGCATTCCAAGGCTTGGCCAGCTAGATTCCTTAGAAATAGTATAAGCAAGCATATGTCACTATAGGCCAATGGCTAAAATATAAAAAAAAATTATTTCAAATTCTATTTAGGGTCACCTTTGACTTTGTATTTTTCAAATTTAGGTGCCTCATAATCTAGTGGAAATAGAATTTACAAATCGTCCATGTTGAATGGTTAAAAGCATATTTCATCTAGTTTGAATTTCTATTTTTGTTTTATAATCTATATATCTTGAATTGCATCCTTTATTTATTTCAAATCTTGGGAAAGGAAATTAGATGTAGTGGATTGTTGTTTTTAAGGTTGCATGGTCAAAGTGGATTACCTTGATTAGAGTATCCATATTGTGGAATGTTGTTTGAATTATAAGGATGACCATATATGTGTATCTATACATTGGGATTATATTATGGATATAGGATACATTGTTGTTGAAACACATTCTAGTTTTCATTGGATACATAACCATGGATAATAAATTATGGATATGGTAATGGAATTTGTCTCTATAGAATGTGTTTGTATTTTTGGTTTTGGAAGGTAACTTGGTTCCTACTTGTCTAACCTTGGTGTATATAGGGAACATGTTATTGACTACATCCCTAATATTGGAGGTGTTGATAATTAGATCCTTGTTATGGATGCGATACCCATTGGGTGAAAGTAAATTGTTTCCTAGTACCTAGTATCTAATATAAATAATAACCTTGTTATTGGCTCAATGCTTATTATTAGATTAAAACTAGTTATTGATTAGGCAACTATTATTGATTAGGCAATTATTGTTGAATAGGCACTTGTTATTGTTATCCAACTAGCACTTTATGAACAAAAGGAATACGTTGTCGGCTAGGTAATGTCTATGATTGATAATGTATATTAGCAAGTGTTTGTTGTCACCTATTGAGGTGGCATAGTGTTCTACACTTTTTGTAGAGGTAAGATAGTCTATTATTGGCTTATTAGGCAATTATTGTTGAATAGGCACTTGTTATTGTTATCCAACTAGCACTTTATGAACAAAAGGAATACGTTGTCGGCTAGGTAATGTCTATGATTGATAATGTATATTAGCAAGTGTTTGTTGTCACCTATTGAGGTGGCATAGTGTTCTACACTTTTTGTAGAGGTAAGATAGTCTATTATTGGCTTATTTCTACTTATTACATGCTTGAGGAAGTAGGTAATTGAGGAGTGGAGGTTTATTGTTAATTTTGGTAAATAGGCATATTAATCCCTTGTTTTTTAAATCCACTCATGGTATTTTTTGGATGAATCTATTGTGTATTACTTGGTGGTAAAATAGATCCACTTTAGTTTAAATTGGGAAGCACTTGAGTGTGATTCAGAACATTTTGAATAAGGTATTCCATTTGAGTAGCAATATATTCCATCAAAACATGGACATTATAGATGTCACCAACCATTGTGCTTTGGATAAATGGGTCAATGTTTTAGCTTACTTATCACAAAGCATTTATTTATTGTCTTGTTGATGGATTTATATCAATAAATGGTGTGATAAAGATAACCCTTGCATTAAGGTTGTGAGCTAAGTTGAGATAGTTTTACTATGCTTATTTTATCTATTCCATTTGTATGTCCATAATACCTTTACCTTTTTTAAGTTTGTTTTGGTCTTGCTATGGAATTTGGACTAGAGCTTGACTATAAATAGATGATTGTGTAAATGGTTGAATTTGAGGTGCAAACTATGTTATGTACTTGTTTGAATGTCATTTTTTAGAGAATAAAAACAAATTTCTTATTAGAGATGTCAAATTAGGATCCAAGTTTATCTATTTTGTCATCGTAACATAATAGGGCTCTTGTTGTTGGCTTTGTTCAATGTTAGGCATTGTTTAAGTGATGTATTATGTCTTTTCATCTATTTTTGGCTTGTATAAGGAGTTATAATCACCAACAATTATATTAAAGGTTCATGCCTTTGTTCAATTTGTAGAATGTTATAATATGGATAAAACTTGTCTCATAAGTTATGACATCATATGACTCTTGAATAAAAGTGTCATTGGTTAGAAAGTTCTATTAGCCTAGATTATACATGGTCTTATTATACATGTAACTAGGCATGTGAGAAACAAAGGGTCTACAGGTAATAAAAAATTGAGGTTTAAAAATTAATAAACTTTGGCTTTTTAAAATAGGCCCTGTTAAGTATTTTTAATGTATGACAAAATGGGTCAACCCCCTATAGTCAAAATCTTGTATAGGGGCCTTTTTATAATGCCATGGGGTATGTTGTACTTTATTTATGTCATTTCATATGACATTATATCTTGGGTCATAGTCTAGATTACTCTTTGTCTCATTTGATGTCTTAAAGGTCATTTTAGAGTCATATGAAAGTGGCAAATTTTAATGGTGTTCAATCAGTTCATAGTCATGAAAAAGTTCACATGGGCCTCAAGAAGTCATTCATACTTTAAAATATCAATTAATAGTTCAAGAACAATCCTAAGTGAACTAGACCATCATCAAGATGTCATGGAAAAATGAAAATGTTGGTTACTTGTAAATTTTTTAAGACTACTTAAAAAACATTCTAGAACCAAAGGACTACATGAACATGTTGGTCTTAGGGTTAGGATCATCCATTAAAAATTTGGTGCCTTCATGTTTTTTTTGTTCCTAGATATAAGCCTTAAAATTTGAAAAAATAGATGAAGATGGTTGTGTAAACTTCAAATCAATCCACTTCAAATAAATCATTGGGACCTAGATTATTATGGTCATGTGGACATCAAATACGTTCATGCAAATGTCAAATATAGGCACACATATGACAATTTCAAGTCTCATAATGTATCCATTTATATTCAAAAGGTATTTTAAGGGTTGTTGATCAAGATCTAATGGTTTGTGTGAGCTCACATATTGAAACATTAAGATCTAATGATGCAGGGTCACTAAGCAAAGACCAATAATGTGAGCTTGACTAATAAGAAAGTGGGTCCAATATATATTAATGATCAACATTCAATCATATTGATGATCCAATAGTGCATAACAATTGATAGGAAAGCGGGCCTAATGAGATGTACGGATAGCATTCGATCGTACATCATGATCTAATAGTGAGAATGAAAGTCAACATTTCAAAGGATCTTAATGGTAAAAAATAAAAAGGTAGTGTTCCTTTGTACATTTTGATCCTACAGTGCATAGGAGGTTAAAGGTCAAGGGTCTGACAACATGGATCTATGAGACAAATAGAAATAAAGATAGTTTGGAGTAATATGATTAGTCTGATTCAATTTTTTATGGACAAATATCAAACCAAAGAACCATTTTCAACTGAAGCAAGTAGATATTGCAAACATATTTTAGATTAGAATAAGCAACATGATAAGGGTATGACACATGGGCAACCATGTAGGATCAAGGATTATTTATCATATCAATATCTTTAGACTCATGTGCCACCACGAAAGCCTAGTCGAGAACCCATGAGGAACAATGACCACCAGATGTGAAAAATGAAGTCTAAGAAAGTAATGAATGATTGTAGATGGTGAATATAAGTATTTATAAGATAGATAATAGTTGGAAAAATGTATATAACTTTCATAGCATATGTGTTGACTCTTTTAATTTAATTTTTAATGTTCAATAATTATCCATGATAAAAGTAGTTTCATAAAATCTAGCCAAAAAACTTCTGCACCATTTTGGAGAGTTTTTCATGGTTTACATAGACATTTATCTTGGGAGGAATTCATGGTATATTTCATACTCTAGTCTCTTGAAATGTAATTGTTATCAATTGGACATGTGTTTGAGTGACCTTTTAACTTCTTTCTTTCGTCCTCTTTCTAAAATTTTATAAGCAGCTACCATTTTGGCCTTTGAAAAGATATACCACACCATGTATGGTGAAGCCTTGATGGTTTTAAAATTCTAATTTACCTTGTAATAATAAAATGAAATATATTTTGATTTCATACCTAATGTTATCAAGTGTGTAAAGTGAATGGTTAAGAGATATTCATCTATCTTTTCTTTCTCTCGATCCTTCTATGTTTAATGCAAGTGATTATAGTCTAGTAGCTCATATGAAGTGTTTTTAAGTTTATGGATTTATTCTTAAGTGTATAATGAGCCTTATTATATAAAACTGATCTATGGTTTCACTTACTTTGGATAATCTTCATGTATGTCACCTCCATATTAAAACACTCATGCTAGTGCATTTTAGGACTCTTAGACTAATGTTGTTTGCCTTGTCTCTTTGTGATAGAGTATGATATTTTTTTTGGAAACATATTGGCGCATCACACTTTTAGAATAATTTTATTTCATGTAATTTCTCATGATTTTCCCCTCACAATAAAGTATTAGATAAGTGATAATCTTTGTAGGATATATTCAGGGAGTTATCCCTTTAAATATATAGGTTCACTTCTACTATAGGTACAACCACATACATGGAAGTGTTCCCATGTTTCCAAAATATGGAAGAGTCTTAAACACACTCTTCTAGGTGAAATATTTGGTGATAATAGTTTTGGCATGCCTGATGGGACCCATTATCTTTATGATAATTTTTCAAGGTGAATGTTGATCTTGACAACATCAACTATAAGTTAGATTGTGCTACTTAGCATTTGGTGACTCTATAAAGATAAAGTATAGTTCAATACCTTTTTCATAATATAAACATGTTTTCATAATTCATGGTTTTCCTTAGGTCATCATCTGGTAGAGTGTTCAACCCCATTAATCCACCTTCTAGCCTGAACTTCCTCTTGAAGTTTAGTATCCTCATCCCAATCTACCCTTTGAAGAACTAGTAGATTTTTCTACAAAATAAGAGAGTGAAAAATCTAAAGAAATTAAATATCTTGAAGAAGAAGACATGTCTATACCTCATGTTTTCCCTACCTTCAACACTAAAAATCCATTTCAATTCCAATCATATGATGTTATTCCTCCTAATGCCAAAAAATGTATGCCCATATTTAATGGTGAGAGTCATGTTACACCTAGTGAACACATTAGGAATGTCTCCAATTTTTTAGCTTCCATAATATCATTCAAAAGAACATTTCCATTAGATTCCTTTTCATGTTCCTTAGAGGGAATGGTCTTGATTGGTATATGAATCTAGAAGGTGGATGCATCACATTTTGGGATGAGTTTGGATTGTTATTAACCTTAATATTTTAAAATTAAAGTGACCATGCCTCTCTCATACATCAATTGAATGTGATCAAAATAGGCCCTAAAGAAAAAATGCATGATTTTAATGAAAGGTTCCAAAAGACTTGGAATAGACTACCTCGTCCTATGAAGCCACCTTCCAACTTTGTATTTCCAACCTAGTTGAGAGCCATTGACACTAAAATTATTGTCATACTTCAATCCATGGGTGGTTTCGCCCTCCTTAAAGCATATGAACTTGCTATAAAAGTTGAAAATAATCTCATCTAAACTAGAGTATTGCCACCTAAAGTGTCTATGCCTCTATTATCTCATGCTTCTGCTAATACTCTAGATGTGTCTAAAAATCCTAATTCCAATACCAAGGATAAAGTTTCCCCTAAGAAGGTAGATAATGTCATGAAAAAAATACATATATTCAATGGTTGGAAGCTAAAACTAGAAGATTTAATATGCAACAAGGTACCTATCATAATCCTTACCAATATCAACAATAGTATGGTCAAAAATTTGGAAGAGGAAGAGGCCAATGGCAATTTAATCTTAATAGGCCTTCCAATGCATACAATCCTAATTCTACTACTAATGCAACGAAAATGATACCTATTTATAGTAATTTAGTGCAAGGTGAAAATTAGTAGTAAGGATAATTTATGGATGCTAATGAATGTGGAGATAAAACTTTTGTTTATCAAGGAGAAGTTACTCCTATCCTATATATTGAGGATGAGGTTAGGATGTAGATAATTCAAGGTGGACAACCTCAAGGAGAGATCTTCACCAACTTCCTAGTTGAGGAGAATTTTGTGCTCAGTCAAGGATATATTATTACAAAAAAATACCATATCCAATAGGAAGCATCTAGAAGATGAAAATAATATACCCATGAGCTCATCCAGTTCTCTTGCAAGACAACAAGGCATGGCTATAAGTTTAACAATTACAAAAGCTCCTACACCTCCATCCAATCAAGACGTGACAAAGTCTAATCAAGGTGCCTCCATTCCTCAAGTTTAAATAACTTCCATGCCTCCAAGAATCCAATAAAAAGTAGGTATGGCTTCTTTAAACATTGATGATTCATTAAAAAATACTAAAACATCCATTTCCCTTTGGGATGTTCTTCATATGCCTGGTCAAAAAAAACTTCTACAAAATTAGTTATTATTATCCTTGTTAATGTCTCACCTTCAACTCAAATTCATAGCTATGTTACCATTTTAAATTTTCTAATACCATTGTCTAACCATCCACTATGGATGAGAAACATCCACCATTTTACCTCACCCTCATTATAGGTGACAAATTGGTCCATAATTGCATACTTGATAGTGGATCTTCTACTTCTATCATGCCCAAGGCTGTGGCTAACAAGATGGGTTTGAAAAACGAGCCACATAAAAAAGGGGTCCTTTAATTATATGGTATACCTTTCAAGATAGTGGGAATCATAAATAATTTTAATGGTTTCTTCCATGATTTTCCAAGTTTCCCTATCTTACAAGACATAGTTATTGTTGATCTATCAGCCCACTTTTCAATTTGCCTATCAAGGGAATTTACAACCAAGATAGGTGGCTATCTCTTAACTGACTAGTATTTCCTAGACTTTATAATGAAGTATGGGTCCAAGGTGACAATTATTACACAACCCCTTTCAAGGTTTCATAGTGAACATTATGTTGAGACAAGTTCTAATTTGAATTGTGTTATTCATGAAGAGGAAGTCTCTATTATAGATGATGGAACTTATTCCAAAATTAAGGGAATTTCAAATTTGTTTCTTGATTAATATATAACTAAAACTTATGAGCATTTTATTTATGATTTAATGGAGGAAACTGATTTAGGAGTGTATTTCATACATGAATAAGGAATACCAACACCTTTATTTACCAAGGAGGAAGGTGAAGATGATGAGATGTGGAAGATGTTTTTTGATGTTTCAATAAGTAGAATTGATGTAGGATCTAGTGTTATGTATGTCTCCCCATATAAATATCAATATTATGCTTCATATAAATTCCATTTCAGTTGTACTTGAAATGTGGTTGAGTATGAAGGTTTAATTCATGGCCTTTGATGGGTAAGGATAAAAGGAATAAAT
Organism: Torreya grandis; assembly: GCA_037957365.1. Classification (NCBI taxonomy): domain Eukaryota; kingdom Viridiplantae; phylum Streptophyta; class Pinopsida; order Cupressales; family Taxaceae; genus Torreya; species Torreya grandis. Next base: position 710,690 of record JARHVA010006927.1, on the reverse strand, counting down.
TTTTTGAAAGTATATGGAGATAGTGAATTGGTTGTGAATCAGGTTAGGAATGTGGTTGATACAAAAAATAATATTCTCAATTCATAAAAGAATAAGGTATTGGATTTTATTGAAGACTTAAATGCATTAAACATATAGTCAATCCCAAGGGAGTAGAATAATCATGCTGATAGATTAGCTACCATAAGAGCTCAATTTAATACTCTAAATACAATAAAAGAGGATGGAAAATAGTCTCATATTAAGATAATTATTATACCTTATATACATAATAATGAAGTTTCTTGGCAAGTGTTTGACAATGATAAAATCATTTCATGCTTCCTACAAAATGAGGTTGAGTTTTCTTCAAAAAATCAAAAGAGGCTCCAAGAACAATATGGTGATTAGGTTGTGCAGCTAAGAACCAATAAGATACCTAAGTGTTTAGTGACGTTAGAAATTATATTTAATGATAATGATTAAAATAATAATGATAAAGTGAGTATTTATATAAAATATGAGAACTATGAAAGAGTATTGATCTTCATGATCATACTCCTCAAACTAGGTGACGTATGTTCTGCATTAGAGAAACAAGCATTCATTAAGTTTTTTAAATATTTTCATGATATTTCTTCTTGGAAATATAAGGACCTAAAAGTATTTGATCCTATCTTATCACACCATACTATTGAGTTGGAACCTAGAGTTAAACTGGTTAGACAAAATCAAAGACCCATCAACCCCAAGGTTGAACAACTCATGAGGTTAGAGATCACTAAAATTATTTAATCTAGAATAATATTTATTGTTAACAATTAAACATGGGTAGATAATATTTTTCATGTTATAAATAAGAGTGGGTAAATAAGGCTTTGTGTATACTTTAGAGATATTAATAGAGTGTCACTCAAAGATCACTATCCTTTACCTTTAATAGAGCATATTTTACAAATGGTTTTAGGTTCTCAATGCTTGTCTATTCTAACTAGATATTTAGGTTATAATAAGATTATTATGAATAATTATGATCAATTTAAGACAAAATTCACTACTAAATGGGGGACTTTTTCTTATAGATATATGCCATTTGGTTTTTCAAATGTTGGTGCTACCTTTCAAAAAGCAATGGACATGGCTATCAAATGTTTGATCAATGAGATGTTATTGATTTATCTAGATGATATAATAGTGATTTATAAAGATTATAATAATCACATGCAACATTTGAGACAAGTATTTGAAAGATATAGGCAATATGGATTGTCTCTCAACCCAAAAAAGTGCATCTTTATTGTTCATGAAGGTAAGTTATTAGGACATATTATTTCCAAGGATGGTTTGTATATTGATCCTCAGAGAATAAATGATATTATAGGATTATCCTTTGCCTCACATAATAAAGGTCTTCAAATTTTCTTGAGAAAGATAATTTTTTAAGGAGGTTCATACCTAGTTTTACATCTTTGGTGAAGCCTATTATAACCATGCTCAAGAAGAACCAAGCCTTTTATTAGATAAAATAGGGTAAAATTAGTATTGAAGCAATAAATAAAATAACTATAGAAATTTATACTCTTGTGAATCCTATTTTTACTAAAGACTTCATGTTGTATTCATTTTCTAACATTGATATTATATTAGCCATGTTAATGAAAATTAATGATGAGGGTGTGGAGCAGCCAACTGAATTCTTTAGTCAAGGTTTAGAAGATTTTGAAGTAAAGTACACATTTTTAGAAAAATAAGTCCTTTATGTTGTAAGAGGGAAAAATAATTTCATACATATGGTTTCAAAAAATATAATTCATGTTATGGTCTCTCATCCTAGTACTAAAGAGTTTCTCTTGAGAAATGATCTTAGTGAAAAATGGGTAGGGTGGATCATTAAAGTAATGGACTATGATATTGATATCAAGGTGACATAGTTGATAAGGGGTAAAGGCCTTTGTAAACATCTAGCTTCATATATTCATTATCCAAAGGAAGAGGCTTTAGTCAATCACGATGATTACCAATCAGTTGGTTCATTGCCTCTATAAATTTGGACATAAGATGTGATCAGAGTTCTTCAAAATGGTGAGTGTCCAAATGATATGAGTAGATCTCAAAGGAGATATTTTAGATTATGAGCTATTCCCTTTTGTCTTTTAGATTGTGTGATTTTTATAAAGGATACTAATGGTTTATTATTAAGGTGTATTGATAATGATAAATTCAGAGTATTGCTTGAAAAGTTCTATGATGGATATATAGGAGGTCATTGCTCCCTAAGAACCACAATTGCTAAGGTCATGAGGGTAGGTTATTATTGGCCTAGCCTCTTCAAATATTATCATGGTTATCTGAGAAAGTGCATACAATGAGACTTATTTATATGAATAAATAATCTTTCAACTCTTCCCTTGAAGCCTATCCAAAGAAACCAACCTTTCATTCAATGGGGTCTTGATTTCATTTGCATGATAAACCCATGATCAAGTATTGGTCATAAATGGATACATATAAGAACTAATTATTTTACAAGGTGGGTAGAGGTAGTATCACTAAAGGAAGCTAATGAAAATGATATCTTAGAGTTATATTAGAGCATAATAACAAGGTTTGGCACTCCTATTATTTCAGATAATACTCTTGTTTTTATGGGTGCTAAGATAGATGACTAGGCAAATAGTAATGACATATTCTTGAGTACTTCATCTATTACCCTCAAGGTAATGGCTTGGCTGAATCTACTATCAATAATATAATCAAAATCATCAAGAGAACCTTGGATCATAACTAAAGATCTTGGCACACCAAATTGAAGACAACCTTATGGGCTGATAGGATAACTCCCAAGAGGTCAACAAGAAATTCTCCTTTTGTTCTTGTCTATGGAAGGGGAGTTAGGTTGTCTATCTCTCAAGAGATACCTACCTTAGAGTTAACACATCAACTAGAGTTTCTTGAGAACACTCTAATAGAGGTAATATTGATATAATTAATGGAGTTGGAAGAGACTAGAGATAAAGCTCATCAAGCTATGAAGCATCATCAATTACTAACGAAGAAGGTTTTTGATAAGAAATCAACTCCAAAATAATGTTAAGAATGTGACATAGTATTGAATTGGGATGAAGATAGATTAAAACTAAGGAGACATACTAAATTTTATACCCTATGGAGTGGACCATATGTCATCATCAAGTGCAATAAAAATAACTCTTTTTAGTTAGCAAGGATGAATGGAGGAATATTTGCATATCCATGTGAATGGGATACATTTGAAACCATGTTATTGAAGGTTGAAGTTCAGTTTTATAATTATTAGAATAGGTGTGTGTATTTTCTTTCTTGTTATGTTGTGTTTCATAAGTGCTCATGAAACACATGTGTTTCTCTTTTGTGTTTTCCTTATTTTTTGTGTCTTTCCTTGTGTTTTGTCTATTTTCAAAGGAAATTTATGTGTCAAACATGTGTATTTTTGACCCCATATCCCAATGGATAGGATTAGGCAACTAGACATGGAAAAATAGGCATACTACCCTTGGTAAATATCTTTGAATGTTGACCATTTTTATCATAGGATAAAATGGGTCAACCCCCTATAGTAAAAATCTTATATATGGGATTTTTAATAATGTCATAGGGTATGTTTTGGTTTTTTTATGTCATTTCATATGCCATTCTATCTTGGGTCATAGTCTATATTAGTCTTTGTGTCATTTGATGTCTTAAAGGTCATTTCAGAGTCATATAGGAAAGTGGAAAATTTTCATGGTGTCTGAGTAGTTTAGAGTCATGGAAAAGTTTGTACAAGCCTCAAGAATTCATTCAAGCTTTCAAATATCAAGCAATAGTTCAAGCGCAAGTCGAAGTGAACTAGATTATCATCAAGATGTCACATAGAAATAAATAGGTTGGTTACTTATACATTTTTTAAGTTTTCATAGAAATCATCCTAAAACTAAAATATCATACAGAAATGTTTTTCTTAGGGTCAGTATCATCCCCTACAAATTTGCTAACTTCATTTTTTTTCTAGTCCTAGATATAAGTCTTTAAAGTTGAACAAATATATGAAGATAATCACATAGACATAAAAATCAAGCCACTATAAATAAATCATTAGGACCTAAATTATGAAGGTCACATAGATGTCAAATAAATTCATGCAAATGGAAAATAGAGGCATGACGATGTCAGTTTCAAGTCTCATAAAGTAGTCAAATTTTCTTTAAAGTGTTTAAAGTTGATCAAGATCTAATGGTCTATGTGAGCTCACATATTGCCACATCAAGATATAATAGCTTACACATGGTTCAAATAGGTCCAAATCTCCTTGGGTTGAAATCCCTTAAAAATCTATAGGTTTGACAAGATCTAACCAACATAGGTTCACTGAGCAAAGATCCAACAATGTGAGATTGACTGACAAGAAGGTGGGTCTAATATAGTTCAAAAATCAACATTAAATATTACCAATGATCAAAATGTGCATAGGGATTGATAGGAAAGTGGGCCCGATGAGATCTATAGCTAGAGTTTTCTCATAAATATTGATCTAATGGTGTGAATGAAAGTCAACATGTCAAAGTATCTTCATGGTAGAAAATCAAAGGCTAGTGTTCTTTCATAGATTTTGATCCTATAATGTGTAAGAGGTAAAATGGTTAAGGTTATGATAATAGGTATCTATGAGACCAATAGAAACAAAGATAATTTAGAGCAATGTGATTGGTCTGAGTTATTTTTTGATGGATAAATGTTGAACTGAAGAGACATTTTTAACCATAGCAAGTAGGTATTTCAAGCATATTTTAGACAAGAATAAATAATGTGGCAAGGGAATTCCACATGGATAACCATGTAGGATCAAGTATTCTTTATCAATTTAAGCTCTTTAGACTCATGTACCACCATGAAAGCCCAATCGAGGACCCATGAGTCACAGTGACTGCTACATGTGAAAATTAAAGTCCAAGAAAGTAATGAATGAATGTAGATGGTGAATACATGTGTATAGAAGATAACTAGTAGTTTGTAAAATGTCTAAAACTATCATAGCATATGTTTTGACTCTCCTAATTTAGTTTCAATTGATTGAAAAATGATCCATGATAAAATCAATTTCATAAAAGCTAGTTGAAAAACCTTTGCACTATTTTAGAGAGTTTGTCATGGTTTATATGGGCATTTATCTTGAGAGGCATTCATAATTTTTTCATACTCTACTCCCTTAAAATTTAATTGGTTATCAATTAGACATGTGTTTGAGTGACCTTTGAACTTATTTCTTTTAGGCTCTTTCTAAAATTCTATAAGTAGCTACCATTTTGGCCTTTGAAAAGATATACCACACTATGTATGGAGAAGCATTGCTGGTTTTGACATTTTATTTTTCCTTATAAAAATAAAATGCAATCTAATTTGAGTTCATATCTCACCTTTTCAAGTTCATAAATATATGTATAGTGAATGGTTAAGAGATATTCATCTATCCTTGCTTTCTCTCAATCCTTCCATGTTTGATGCAAGTGATTATAGCCTAACATGTCATATGAAATGTTTTTTTGTGTATCTCTTTTTAAGTGTACAATGATATTTAGTACTTGTAACCAATCTATGGTTTTGCTTATCTTGGATAGTATTCATGTATGTCACCTTCATATTGAAACACTAATGCTATTAAATTCTAGGACTCTTAGACTAGTGTTGTATGCCTTGTCTCTTTGTGAGAGAGTATGATAGTATTATAGAAAAAATCTGGGTATATCACCATTTTATAATAGGTTTATTTCATGAAATTTATAACCCTTTTAACCTCACAATCAAGCAATAGATAAGTTTTTATCTTTGCAAGATACATTCAGGGAGATAGACCTTTAAATCTAGATGTTCACTAACATTATAAGTACAACCACATACCTTGAAGTATTCCCATGTTTCCCAAATATTGAAGAGGATTAAACTCCCTCTTATTCCCAAAGGTTAAAACAACTAAACTAGGGAAAGGTAGGAAACAAAAAAAATGCAAAACTAGTCAAAATGATACATATTTGCCCAAAGGTTGTTATAATCAGTGGTAAAAGTAGCACAAAGGCTCAACACTTTTCTATGGATAAATTAATAATTTTATTGAATAAATTTATAATAAATTATGAATGTATCTAGACAAAGTAAAACAATTAATAACTAAGATCAAAGGATAAAAACAATTTTCCCAAAGGCAATTGTAATCATTAGCATGAAAAATAAGGCTAGATTAAAAAAAAATTGAACTCAAGAAAGAACTTGAAAACAAACTAAGGAAATTGGATTAGATGACACTTGATAATTAGCTCACTAAGACTCAAATATTTATTCATGAGATATTTTTAGAATAATGGAAATTATAAATTCATAATTTGGCACAAGAAACTTCAAATAAGGCACATGGCAATAACTTGGCTCAAAAGGACACTCAAACAAGGTAAAAAACAAAAAAGAACCACTAATTTATAGGCATGGGGTATTTTATATCAAATAGGAAATCAACCCAAGTAACATAATCTAAATAAAATAGGTAAACGACCTAAACCCCAAATTAGATGAGGCTTTGGTGTGAACCTGATCAGTTTAGGATTTCACTATGAAAGGTTGAGTTTTATATTTAATGTGAAAAGACATGAATTTTATAAGGCAAAAGAGCTAGACTAAAATGGGAAGTGTAAATTCATTTTTCAAAATGGAGAGGTATACCAATAGTTTATAACTTTGTTTCAAAAATGAAAAGAGAATAAAATAATTTAGGCAGTAACAACACTCTTTCAAATAAATGAAATTACAAATGGTTATTAGACTGACAATATCCAAGGAAAATATTTGATATGAAATGGGTAGTGTAATGATGCCATATTTAAACAAGTGACACACAAATATTTTTGGAATAAATATCTAAATCATAAAGGTGTGATACAAAATGGTATAATAACACCTTTTAGGCTAAAGGGGTGTGAAAATAACATGATAGTTTTGGGGATTTTTTAATGTAATAATACAAATAAATATATTTTTTTTATAAAAATAAACATGTAAATGAAATAAAATATAAGTATCACTCATGTATCATCCTATATCTAAAACTAACATGGGTGTGTGTAGCTTCAAGCATAGTTTTCACCAATATACCAATGCTTGTGAGGAACTATGTGTTAATCTAAAACTTAAAGTAAAGGTGTATGTATATTTTTTACATCCCCATCTATCTCTAAAGCATTGGTACATGGCATGAACTTAGAGTAAGGATCACTTGATATTTGTAAATAAATTTCATGACAAGTGGGGTTGACTAAAATCTATAAATGTCAAATGCACTAAATAGTCCCAAGTGTGGCTAACACAAGGGTACAATCACATGAATAAAATCCAAACTACATATTTTTTTATACAATGGTCTATTCCTTTTCATAATTAATTCATCCTTGTACTTCTTAGTAAATTCTAATTTTTGTCTATCACATGTCCCAGGAACCCATTGGCATGGTTAGGCTAATTTCTCACCACTCTCTCATCCTAAGGTTTACCCAATTTGTATACCCCACCATGGAGTGTGTTTTTTATGATATTTGGAGATGAAACCCCAAGTCAAAACACACCTATTGAAATTTTGAGGGAAAATTGAGATCCCACCCAAAATTCAAATGCATAAAAAGAAATAAGTGAAAATGTAAATGTTGGAAGAAAAATTATTGAGAGTCGGGGTGAATCAGTCTTCAAAAACTTACTTATCAATTCTAATTAGGTAAATATGAACCATTTAAATAATAATATATATCTATCAAGCATAAAAAACCATCCACATAAGCATGAAGCACAAGAACACATCACATATGTGGGAAACCTTGAAGGAGGAGAAAACCCAATGCTATTTGTGAATGGACTACATTATAATAAGATAAATACCAATTTTGGTGAAGCACCCACTTCACATGGATCACTAACCCTAACTAGAAAATCACCAACTCACCTAGGCTTTAGCAAGAACCAAATTGTAAGGAGACACCAACCCCTTAGATGAGTCGGAACCAAATTAGTCACCTTAAACCCTTGAAAAAATTTAAAAACCCTTTCTTCTCATACAAAAAATGATGATCTCCTTCTTCAGCTCCTCAAACATTTTTATCCCTCTCAAACTGGCCTCTAGCCTTCTTTACTCAACTTACCCTCTTCTTGACTTGATTGGGTCATATGACCTTGATCATTATATATAAAACCTCTATTAAATTTTTTGGATGTATATACTAATATGTGAGGGGGGGTTTATTTATTTTCATAAAAATTTATATTCAATTCAATTTACCATTCCATGAAGTATACATTCACATAAGAAATCAATGCATAAGCAAACAATTACACAAGCATACAATTGAAAAAAAGGTATATGTGGGAAATTATCTTGGGGGATAAAAATAAATGAACCAAGAACATGGAATACTATCCCAAGATCCAAAGTTTATTGAATCACCAACTTTAAAAGGAACTCCAACCCCTACCTAGTTGAGCACCCACCCAACTAGTCTTCTGTAAGCTCTATCTTACAAGTAGGCTCCAACCCCCTAGGAAATAAAGAAAAAACTTATATACCATGAAATATAATAATATTATAACATTTATTGTTAATATTAAACTGATTATGACCTCCTTATTTTTCACTATTTCCCCTTTACTCTCACTGAACAAACATTTTAGGATTTCTCGTTCAATTAGCCTCTTCTAGGCTCATTCAGTCTATTGACCTATGTCTCCACATAAATTATATTTATTAGATATGAATTATGGATAATATTTTCATATTTATGGTCCTTAATTACATATTACTTCTCTTTTAAAATCTCTCTCCTTTGTTTATATTCACTCTTGTCTAACTTTTCAAATAGGCCAATTATGCCTTTTCTTTATATCACACTCTTGGTATCATCCATATTGATAAATAAATATCCTTAAAAATATATTTAATAGAATTTAAATAGGATAAAAAACAATTTAACATAATTTAAAAATAATTACACAAGTTTTTCATCTCTCATAGGGACCAAAACTCTATTTAGCCTAATAAAGACCTAAAGGAATTAGACCTTGTCTAAGGCACACATTATGCTTAGAGATGTTTGAACATATTGGGACTCATAAAATTATTTAAAAAAATTTAATACAAATAAAATATACCATTTATCAATCCCACATATGTACATACCATCTCTAAGTCCAACTCACCTTTTGAACCAAACCATTTAGCCTACTTGCCATTAGGCCTTAAAAAATATAAAAGTCTATCTCATGAAACTGAATCACATAGTCAATTTTCCAAAGTAACCAGATGAAAAAATAAAATTTATAGATCAATAATTATCTCAAAAAACTCTCTATGTATATTTTATATTTTCACACAAGCTTTAAGCACTAAAAACTACCTCTGTAATAGGACCACTCAGACTAGTCAAACATAGTTAAAGTAAAATCAAGCAACTTTAACTACCAACACATAAATATGGATTTATTATGAATAAAAAAATATTTAAATGGAAATTTATACTTATATAATAACTTAAAACTCATTGGGTTCCCAATATCAGACCAAACGACCTCCAACTCACCTCTACAAAGTGATCACTCAAACTACCTATAGCCTCCAAAAGTATAGTCATGTAAAAGTTCATGTTTATCACTTGTAAGAGGGATTATAAGACATAATTCACACCCATATATTTTATGATTATTTTATTTAATTTATAAATGGATACATATCAATATATAGTGAGAACCATTGGTCTTATAGACCAATCTCTCAAGCCATTCTCTCCTAGTCTTAACACAACTAGACAAGACTTATTGGATTTCATGATTCAAACATTTAACTTGTCTCTCCAACCTAAAAAAAAAATAATAGTTAAATTTGGTATTAAAAACATTAAAAAAAAAAAAAAAAATTATATACCTAATATTATCATATATTATCGAACTCTTCATCTCACGTAGCACACCTAGAGCAGTCATCTTGGCTTAAGAAATAATCATGAAGATCATGACTTCGACCATCTTTAAAATAACTTTATCAAACATAAAATAAATTAAAAACATAATTTAATATCCTTAAAACATATTAAAACACTAATACATAGATTTTATATGGAAAATGTATAATATATAGGCCAATCCTTGGAACTTACTCTTTCACTGTCTTGACTTATATAGAGTAATCAACTTGAGAACACTTTATTGCTTGTGTATGAGCACCATGAACACTTAAAAACCATGTTAACATTAATTATATGTCTCAAATAATTACATAACACATTTTTAATCATCCCTACTCACTTTCACCTCATTCCTAAACTCTTTCTCACTCAAACTTATTTTTTCTCACTATTTTCACTATCTAGTAGTTTAGTGATAGGTCAACTTGATTGATCAAAATGATTAATACAGTGAAGAATAACTTGAAAAAATAACTCCATGTAAATTAATAAAAATTATTTTCATTCAAAATTAATTTATTTTTATGAATTGACCTAATCAACCCTAACTAGAGCAATAAATTCTTTTAAAAAAGCACTTTTTTATACCTTCTACTCACTGCCTTGACAAACTACAAAAATAAGCACTTTTATGTACTTTTTGATCACTACCTTGATAAAATAAGATGACATAGGTATTATTATATTATTCCTATACATGATACAAACAAAAAACTTAACTTTCCAATCCATTATGGTCACTATATATCAAGTTCTTCATCATCAAGTCAATACGGGGGTTTAGAGAGGGTTTAAGACTAGTTTACATTCTTAACAAATATTCATAAAGATATATAGCTAAAATAAATTAAAAATTATTGTAAAACCATATTAATACCATTTTAAATCTCTCAAAAGAGGGTCATATCACTATGCAAAGTCTACACATGCCAATGAGCATCAACACTTTCTTCTCAAGCTTGGAAACCTTCAATTTGCATGCACATGAGACCTTCCAACATGATTTATTGATTTCACCATAAATAAATGAGATAATACTTGGTAATAATTCTTGAAAAAAAATTTGAAACCTCATTCCATATTCACATAGGTTATAACACCTTGAAAACTCAACTTGATCCTCCATTTGGACTACACTAAGCCACTTTGCACATTAGGCCTAAGACTGCTAATCTCACTTATGTATTGAATGCTATTTTAACCTATTTTGAAATTCCATAACATGATAATAATTTTTCATACAAATACATACCATGATCATAAGTTGTCAATCTTATTCATACAAGTCATATACTTCTCATCTCAACAATCTACCAAGCCTATTTCTTCACACTAGGTCTCTCATGCAAGGACTAGACCTCAAAATTTTATTCATGCCATTATAGATGATATTTTAACCTTATTCACATTTTAAAAATATTTCCAACATCTTATAATTGTACTTTTACCATTTATTTTCTCAATGTCAAGCTCATATGTATCTATATTAATATCATTGTGTTTCACAATACTCTATGCCTATATAAACTCAAGACTAGAGTTGTTAATATATGAGGTGTAATTTTATTAACTTCAAAAGATAAAGGACCTCACCAAAACCTAAAATAATTTTATAACACCCCATGGTCATGTACTCATTCCATATCCTCTTATCACCATCAAACTTGCCTTTTTGTCATTAATGCATCTAGGAATCAAGTCAACCTAAGACATCAATGGTAACACATGACAAAAATGACCATATTCCAAAAATATCCCCATTTATCATTGATGGAAACCTATTATCATAATTATTATCTCTTGATCTAATCTTATACCCCTTTGACATTAATGACTAAGGTCTAGACTAACTCATCCATACATAGTCTTATTGATCCTTAGACCTAAAAAACTACTCTTAGAGCTAGATAAATCCCACTAACATCAATCACATCTTATATTCATCATATAAAAAACTAATAAGCCTCTTGAACCATCCTATAAACTGATATAGATATTCTTAAATATTTTTCATCTACAAATTGATCTCTCATTCACTCTTTCTTACCTGATCCTTAGACTTATTTACTTATAGAGCTCACAATCTTACCCTATGTTTTTGCACTTATCTTCAAGATTATAACTTTTTTTGAGTTATAATCCCCTAACTCTAATATTCTCATGATCACACCACTCATGGGAACACTAATAGGTCTCACCCCTTCATTAAGTCTTATGGATACCTAATGCAACAAGGTCTATTTATTATCACTTAATTTTATCTTCTTGGATCAATTTTAACATTTGAAGTAGGCATGAACAACTTTCATATACATCTAATAACAAAAAATAACTAAAATTTAACCTTAGGCATCTCCTTGAGCTCAAAAATTCATTCCAATCATGGACACTACTAAATTAGACCTTACACCTAATCCATCCAAAACTCATACAACTATAAAAAACATGAATGAACTCATTTACCTTACAAACACACACTTAGGGTTTAAAGAGACAATACACATTGAAACCCTTAATCCTCTACCTTTCACCTTTTGATCTATCTCTTATTTTCAAGGATCAAACTGACCATAAACATAAAATTAATAGGAGATATAAAACATTACTAGCATAACCAAGAAATTTTAACAACCATTCTCAATGACTATAAGCTCCACATAACTCTCCAAGTCACTCATGTCTACCAAGAACATAAACCTTCATATATAGTCATGTTTGTGAATGAATTTCATGTATAAAATCACACTCCCTAATCTTTTTCAATGCATATAATATGACAACAATGAGTTATCAACATGATATAATCCTTAGAACATCAAAGCAAGTAATTTAGATCGGTTCTAATCTACTTTTTCTTCTTTTAGGTTCACTAGCACAACATAGTCAACCACTTTTGACTTTGACCCATATATACTAGAAATATATAGATTTGTATAAATCTTAATCAGTTTGAGGATTATATTCACACAATCCACTCCAATTTTCCCTTTTATAACAACCTGATATGATCAATTTCATGGATTTTATAGGCCAAAATTTGATATGTGTGAAACCCTCTTGGGGGATAAAACCCAATGAACCATGCACATGGAATACTATCCTAGAGTGTTAATATATAAAGTTTAGTGAAGCACCAACTTCACAAGGAGCTCCAACCCTTACCTAGTTGAGCACCCACCCAACTAATCTTCAGTAAGCTCTATCTTGCAAGGAAGCTCCAACCCTAGAGGATAACAATCACCATATTAGTTACCATGAAATATTATCATATTATATCACCTATTTATAATATTTAACTGATGATTACCTCCTTTATTTTTAGTCTTTCCCCTTTAATATCATTTAACCAATGTTTTAGGTCTTCTTGCTCAATTAGCCTCTTCTAGGCTCATTAGGTCCATTGACCTAGGTATCCACCTACAACCACTTGATTATTTATGAATGAATGATCCTCTTATCCCTAATATTTTCCTTAATGACCTATTCCTTCTCTTTCAAAATATCTCTCGTTTGCTTGTATCCATTATTGTCTAACTTTTCAAATAGGCCAATTAGGCCTTGCCTTTATATCACACTCTTGGTCTCATCCATATTGGTCAAAAAATATCCTTAAAAATATATATGATAAACTTAAAATAGGATAAAAAAGATATTACCATCATTTAAAAATAATTACAAAATTCATTCATCTCTCATAGGGACCAAAACCCTATTAGGCTTAATAGAGATCTAAAGGAATTAGGCCTTCTCTAAGGCACACATTACACTCAGACTTCTTCAAACACCTTGGGACTCAACCAATGATTAGAAAATTTTTAATACAAATAAAACATAACATTTCTTAGTCTCACATATCTACATACCATCTATAATTCCAGCTCACCTTTTGAACCAAATCATTTAGCCTACTCACCATTAGGACTTAAAACACATAAAAGTCTATCTCATGAAACTGAAGCACATAATCAACTCTCCCAAGTAATAATATGAAAATATCACATAAATATATCATTAATGAACTCAAAATCTTCTATATTTCCATTATACATTTTAACACAAACTCTAAGTACCCAAAATCACCTCTATAACAAGACCACTCAAATTGGTCAAACATAGTCAAAGTATAGTCAAACAACTTTGACCATCAACACCTTCATATGGGCTTATCATGAATAAAAAAACCTTTACATGGACCTTTGAGACTTATATAATAACTTCAAAATAATTGGGTTATCTATCTAATTCCAAACAACCTCCAACTTGTATGTAATAAAAAATGCATCATGTCCATAAATCAATCTTGGATCAGATGGGATAGAACACTCCTATACTTATGATTGGGGAGCATACAATTATTAAGTGGTAGCATGGTCAATATGATTATCTACTATAACTGATTAGGGGATCACTTGTCATAACAAACAATGTGAAATAGGGTTTCAAATCCTATAGTCTAAGACAATCACACAACAACCCTAAAAGAGTCTTATGATTTAATATTTCACTAATCTAATAACAAGAAAAGTAAATATAATCTAGTGCACATCAAATATTATGGATAGAAGTGGGGGTTAGTAAATCAAATAAATCAAAACATGTATATGAAACTTCAAATTAATTAATTATGAGTAACACCCTAATACATAGAATATGAAGAGTAATATTATTTGATCCAATACTTACACTACTTCTATTTACTAAAAGAGAGGAGAACAAATTTAGAATATACTTACCTAAATGTGAACCCATCGAGAATAAATATCCCCCTTGGATAATGGGGCTTCACAAGAGGTTATTGTGGATCATAAGGATCACTTTGTTAGGCTAAAACATCTAAGACCTATCTACAAGATTAGATTCTCCAAAATAAGGAACCTAAGCTAAGTCTCTTCAAGTAGAATGGTGGAAGAGAATATTGTGAAGAAGCATGATCAAATAATAACTCTTGATTGCATATTCTCATAATGACCAAAATGACCTTGTATTTATAGGTAGAACTTGCTTAAAATAATTTGAATATGTTAGTTATACTAGGTTCACCTAGTTGACCTAGTACATTTTTGGGCTAACTCACTAGGTTTGTGCTAGGTTAGCCAGGAGGCTAACAAACCAAAAGAGAGAAAAGGGTCCCTAAATTTTACTAGGTTAACCAAGTTGACCTAGTATGTTGAATAGGTCAAAAGGGTGCCAAGTAAGGAAATTAAATATCAAAAGAGGAAAAATAATAGAAGACTATGTAAGGGAGGATAAAAAACTTAGGGAAAGGTTTTAGGAACTAGTTATATTGGTAATAATGTGGAAAAAGGGACAAAAATCTTAAAAAGCACTAAAGGTCTACTGACCCCTTTCCTGATGTACCCCTTAGGGTAAGCATTTAAAGAGATTGAGTCTCAACGGGTTCTTTCAAAATGTAAAACATCAATATTTGATTGAAGTTAAAAATATTATGTGTATACATATTCCCCACTCAAAGCTCATCACATGTTACTAAGCTAAAATAGGTGATGGTGCTTCAAGAAAGAACATAAGGACACATACAATGTTGATTCTAAAAAAAGGTTACAATATTTTAAAGTAAACAAATAACTAAAAATAAATGACTAAAAGTGAAACTAATATAAAAATTAAATGCAATGCATACCTTGACTTACCTTTTATTGTGGGATAGTTGTTTACTATGTTATTAGTTTTGATTGTGTAGGGTACAGAGACTGATTTTGACAAACCTAAGAGTACAAAAATAAAGAACAAAAAAAATGTAAGAAAAGCCAAGATAATTGGTGTGATGAGGATGGAACATACTTGGGAAATTTAGTAAGCTGGAGTGACAGGTTCTATGTTAAACCAAATGACCAAGCAAACAAATAAGATTAAATCAGGTAAATGAAAAGCCAAGGCTACTAAATACCAACAAACTCAAACAAGCTATCGTAAAATAATAAAGGAAAACTCACCAATTCAATCCAAGGATACATGTCAAACAGGATGGTAAAAAAAATAAATTAATGATAAAATGACAAAACAAAATGGTAAAACAACATTGATGAGTGAGCAATGATAAACCACATCTCAATCATCAATGGAAAAAGGATGCATTTAATGGAAAACAACATTTTTGAGTGAGAAGTAACAAGCAAATCTCACTAAATAATGGAAAAGGGTATGAATTTAGGTGTCTTTAATAACAAGACAATAAAATAATGATAAATAGTAAAAAGAAAGTAAATTAAGTTTAAAAATGTAAAATGAGGTAAATAAAATGATCTAATGTTGCTCAAACATTTTGTTTTTCTCTAAGAATAGATAAAACTAAAATAAAGTAGTACTATCATATTTTTAAGAGATGAATAAGAAGGAATTAAAGAATAAGGAAAATAGATTTTGAATGACAATTTGTCTATCAAGGGGGGAAAATGAAATCGGTGGAGGGGAGAATGAAAGAAAAACCAAGGCATAGGAACTCTTTATCAAAGTCAAGAAACTAAAATTTGGTTTGTCAAAACAAGAGGACTTTAAACCTTAATAAATATGAAGAACTTATCTTAGTGACACAAATCTTGGGTAAACAAATGAAGTATAGAGATTATCTAATGAAGGTTTTATGCATGAAAAGTAAAATGGACCTACCTCCCCACGAGATGTTCCCCTTTATTGAAGACCCCTTATATAGTCATTAATCTACTATGAAGATTGGGTACTTACATGAGAAAGTAGGTGCCACTATAAAGTTTTTTGAAATCCCATATTCCAATCTACTGGCCTACCATACCCCAAAGTACTTCAACTCTATGTGAAGCTTATTATAGAGTTTGAGATTCAATTATGGATAGGAGATGTTCTTGTAATCATGTCTTTTGGTGTGATTTTGACTTTTGAAATTTTTATGTTGCCTTTTAAATATCATTTCCTTTTGTTTTCAAATGATTTAGATTTTAACATTCTTGATGGATTTTTATATTCCTTCTCTATACAAATTTGGAAAACCAAACATGGGTGATAAAGGTGACTTTCATTTAAAATCTTGGGTAAGGTTGTTAAGATAGAGAAATTTCAAAGAGCATGGGGTATAAGAATCTCATAAGTCTAGGTGAAATAAAAGTGCTATCTTGACTTCAACCTTGTTTTATCTAATGAGGAGATGAAAGAAAGGGAAAATCAAAAGGAATGACTCATGAAATAATTTGAATTGATTCAAATTGTAAAAAATGTGACAAAGGGTTAAAAAAAAGGGATATACTGACAGTAGTAAAGTGTGATTCCTTATCATCAGAATGAGGAAAATGGAGGAAAACATGCTAACATAGATTGTTTTCAAATTAATTCTAACAAAAAAAGCAAAAGCAAAAGTTTGAGAATAAGGATCAAGAAGATAAAAATAATGGTGTTTTTATGAGGGTTGGGTCCTATCCATGGTATTACAAATAAACTCATAAAAGAGAGACCCATGAGGGTGCTGATAAGCAAGAGAAAAGTAAAATGAGGGAACCTTCTTACAAAGAAACTCATAAAAAAAACCCAAAGGATGCCAAAATAGCATTGGAAAATAGTAAAAAGGAGAAAGAAATGACTAAAAGATGGTGGTTTTATGAGGGATACTAGGTTCTATCCACGATCTTATAAAGTAACTCAAAATAAAAACCCAAGAGGTATGAAAAACAAGAGAAGATGCAAGGAGATAAAGAAGAATATGATACATCAAGAAACCAAAATACCAAAAGGGAGGACTAAAGGTTTTTGAAAGGAAGGCACTTGATATAGAGGGTGAGACCCATGCATAAGTTACCTACAAAAAGATGTTAAATAGATATATATGGGAAATATGACAAGAAGGAAATGTTTAGGCAAAGTAATTTTTAAGGAATTAAACATGGTGGGCTCTTTGAAAGTATGGCCTTCATTATTTTGAAGGAAATAAGTGCTTGGACCAAGAATGTCTTTAATTAAATATAGGTCCCACCATTTTTTTGCATATTTGCCTTCTTTATCATGGGTGTAATATAATTTAAGGACAAGATCACCAACATTGAAAGTGTAAATTTTAACACATTTTTTATGTTTTTAGGTGATGCAAGCCTTGAATTAGTGATTATGTTTTAATGCATAAAGATGATGTTCATCAAGAAGATCAAGGGAGTGAAGGCAAGATTCACATAACTCTTCATTGGGAATAATGCTAGGAAGAGATATACAAAAAGAGATCATTTCAAATTTTAATGGAAGGATTGACTCAAAACCATAAACTAACAGAAATGGAGTTGCCCTAGTGGTAGTATGTATGCTGGTCTGATAGGCCCAAAGTATAAGGTAAAGATGAATATATCAATTCGTGTAGGTTTCATGAATTGTCTTTTGGAGAATTTTTTTTAGAATGTTATTGGTAGCCTTAGTTTGACCATTGTATTATGGATGGTAAGGTGTGGAAAAGTTATGATTGATCTTGAATTTGGTACAAAGTTATTTGACATGTTTATTTTTGAAATTACCACCATCGTCTAAAATTATAGTATGAGGAATGCCAAAGTCGTAAATAATTTGGTTGAGAATCAACTTGGATATGGTACGACCGATAATATTAATAAGGGGCATGGCTTCTACCCATTTGGTAAAGTACTTGGTAGTGGTGATGATAAAGACATGTCGATCTTAGGAGTGAGAAAGCTTACCAATGAGATTAAATCCCCACATATAAAATGGCCAAGGATATTCGATAGTTTGAAGCTCAATAGGAGGTGAATGGATAAGATCATTTTGAAACTATTAAGGATTGCACTTCTTGGCATAGTAAGTTGCATCCTTTTTGAAGGTAGGCCAAAAATAACCCATACATAGGTATTTGCATTCTATAGAATGTCTATTATAGTGACCACCACAAATTCCCCCATGTGTTTGCTCAAGTAGAGGAGGAACCTCATCTTTCATAACACAATGGAGTAAGGTACCTTCAATATTGTGATATTAAAGGATTTTATGTCAAAATACATACTTGAAAGCTTGTTTATGAATGTGTGTATTTTTGTGAAGATCAAGAGGATAAGTTTGATTTTATAAGTATTGAATGATATCTTAATACCACATACTTGGTCTAATGGTCACAACATCGATGTGATAGATAAGTCTATTAGGTGGTTAGGTAGATGAGGGAGATTTTTTGATTTGTATAATAAAGGAAGGATTAAAAATAACTTGATGAGGATGAAAAATAGAAGTTAAAGAGGTAAGAGAATTAGCAATGGAATTTTGGTCTCGATGAATAGGCTTGATATTGAAATAGATATGTTCTTAGCAAGAGTAGTTGAAATTTGATGATAGGTAATGAGATTCTCATTTTTACATTGATAATCACCATTAACTTGATGAAAAATGAGTTGAGAATCTCCTAAATCATGAAGATATTGTATGTCTATATCAAGATCAACTCTCATGCCTAAGATAAGAGCTTCATATTCGGCCATATTATTGGTGATATCAAAGGTGAGATAAAAAGATAAAGGAATAGTCTTACCAAGAGGACTAGTGAGAATGCAATTTATACCATATCCTTTAAGGCATTTATAACCATCAAAGTAGAGGGTCTAGGTATCCTCATGTAATTCAACATTTATTTTAGGGAGCTCGTAGATAAATACCTTTGGTTTAGTAGTACTAGAGGGAGGGGAAAATTATTCAAGTTGATTGGCTTCAAGACCAGTATTAAATCTATGAAAATATTCTTTAAGGGGTATATCTTTATTAATACCTTCATTATAAAGGATGTTGCCATTGGGAAGATCATCTTGAAGTGAATAAGTGGTTGGAATAGGAGTTGCGGTGAGTTGGTTAGCTATGACTTGTCCTTTAATAACTTTTTGTGTGATGATGTACATATCAAATTCCATAAGTAAGACCATTAATTTCCAATTCTATTTATAGGAATAAAGGATTTGGAGAATAAATAATGAATGGGGTTGAAATGAACATGACATAAGTAATTTGGTATATCATATAATGACGAATCTTTTCAGCCACAAAATAGATAGTGAGGCAATCATGATCAACTTTGGTATAACATGTCTCATAATCAATGAGGCCTCAGATAATGTATGAAATAACATACTCTCTTCTTGTTTCATCTTGTTGGGAAAGAATTGACCCAAATGAAATAGGTGTGGAAGAAGTATAGAGAATTAAAGGTTTAACATTGGCAGGTGGATGAAGTGTAGGTGGATGAAGTAATGACTTTTTCATATTATCAAAGAATTTTTGACATGGATCCATCCATTCTATATCTATACCTTTCTTGATAAGGGAATTTATAGAGTGAATATGATAATCCATTTTAGGGATAAATTTTCTAATTACCCCAAGTTTACCTAAATAAGTATGAATATCAAGAATAAATTGAGGAATGGGCATGTTAACAATAACACTAATTTTTGTTGGGTCAATGCCATGGAGAGATCCTAAGATTCCTAATAATTTTTTGGATGTGACTCTAAAAACACATTTAAAAGGATTAAGTCTAAATTTTTATTTAATGAGATAGTCAGAGATGATAACAAGATCAGAAAGATGCTTATTACAATGTTTGGATTTAGTAATTAGATCATCCATATAAGTTTCAAAAATTTTGTGGGTGAGATCATGAATATGTGAGTCATAGCATGTTGGTAGGTATCTCTAACATTTTTAAGGCCAAAAGGCATTTTGATGTAAAAATAGGTGCCCCATTCCATTGTGAAAGTACTCTTATGTTGGTCCTTGAGAGTGATGAATCTAATTATATCTCAAGAAGTCATCCATAAGAGAGAGACAAAATTTTGTAAGTAGTTGTGGAAATTACGATAGCATCTATTGAGGGTAAGGGGATTTTTTCCTTAGGAAAATCAAGATTAAGGTTTCATAAATCAATACAAATGCAAATGACCATAGTGACCTTCTTCCAAATAGGAACAATGTTAGAAACCCATTCAAAATAATCAATTAGTTAAATGAATTTAGCATCTAATAGTTTAATGATTTTATTATGACATAAATTAGTGACTTCAAGTGTGATTTTTTTTTATTTTTATGCACTAGATTAACATCAAGATAAGTGATGATGTTATGAACCACAATAATAGGGTCAATGCTAGGCATGTCTTGGTAGGACCAAGTGAATGCCTTTTGATATTTATCTAAGAATAAAATAAGGTTGTCATGCTCAGATGGTGAGAGTTCTCGATAAACCATTATTGGTCAAGGAAAATATGGGGTACCATAATTAGTACAAGTTATTTCTTTGATAATCATGGAATTTACATCTTGAAAATGGTAAGGTGCATTATGCAAGGCTGAATTTGTATTTGTTTTAGGTGAAATTCTAGTGAAAAAGTTATTAAAGCAAGGAGTTTTATTACTAAAGTTTGCAAGTTTATGATTTTATTGAGGAATTTGAGGTTCTCAGGCATGAAGTAACTCAATAATAGCTTCATCACTAGGCAAGGTAGGAAGAGGAAAATAATATTCAACATCTACTTCAAGGTCTAGAATTTTATTGCCATGGCTATCATACTCAAAATAAATTTGATAGACATTAGTTGCCATGGCATCTAGTGTAATTTTGGAAGTAGATGAAGAGGATGGATTTGAAGAGATGGGAGTGTTGATAGATTCAATGATGGGATAAGAATATAAATAAATGATAGGACCCATACAAGGTAGATAACATGTAGGAGCATATGTATGTTCAAAAGGTGTAATTTGTTTTACCACCCAAGAAGTATCGATAAGTGGAAAATTGGAGAGAGGTCATGAAACTCATAATCTATGTCATGATGTGTAAATATGTACATCCTGATTGAAGGCATGGATTTGGGCTAAAATATTTTGAAAGTGCTAGACATCCAAGTCCCGAGAGTGAGCTTGAGCCATGATATAGTTTTCATAATATATTGGATAAATCATACACGCTTGAGAATTAAAGGAGTTTTAGAAGGTGAAATCCCAATGTTTATAAATGTATGAGGGGACATGGTGAGAGGATATTGGAATAATTTATCCACTCTAAAATCATGTCAAGTGAAGGCATATTTAGGTAAAGATGGATCTTGAGCATTACATGGAGGGGGAAAATCATTAATCTCATCTATGATAGGAATAATATGATCTCAATGTAAGAGAGAAGGAGGAATCCAATCCAAAATTTATGGAGGTATATTTTTAGTATTGCAAGTGTGATGTAACTCATTGGGCTCATCATCATCAAAATGCATAGGAGTAACTTACAGATCAAGATTCATGTTGATGAACTTAGGTAAAAGAACACTATTGATTTTAGAAATTATAAGAATTTGATATTGAGGGTCAGGATTCAGAATATGGATGCTCTATGGGTTGGGATCAACTTCATGTTTGTAATGGTTTCTATCATGTAAGAATTTAATACACTGACTATCATAAGAGGCAATGGCCCTCATCCAATGAGCCCATGGATGACCAAGAAGAATGTTATAAGATAAAGGAAGATCAAGGACCATAATCTTGGTTCTAGTAGTATTTAGTTCCAATGGTCAATGGAAGCTAAATATAGCCAAGTGGCTTTTTATTAGTCTTGTCAAATCCATGAAAATTAAGACATTTTTGTTTAAGATGATCTTTGTTATAACCAAGTTGTTGAATGAGCCATAAGGATGTGAAATTAATACCAAAACCTTTGTCAACTAGAAGTTTTTGGATAAGGGTGGTATTAATGACTAATTTGATAAGGAGAGGTGGATCATCAATGCAAAAAAGAATTTCATCATTGATCATGTCTTCTTCAATAAATTCAATGGAAGGCTTGGAAGAAGGAAACATAGTATCAATAGTACTAACTGACATTAGCTAATTGAGAATTCATAGAAGGTGGTTCTTCATCTATGGAAGATAGATCTTCAATTTCATGAAATTGTTTCATAATAAAATTATGATGATAGGGTGAAGTGTGAACAAACTCCATAAGAGGAATCTTACAATGCATAAAGTTGAGTTATTTAAGAAAATTCCAATGTAATTTACAAGAACCAACATGAGGTTTA
Source organism: Torreya grandis (assembly GCA_037957365.1). Classification (NCBI taxonomy): domain Eukaryota; kingdom Viridiplantae; phylum Streptophyta; class Pinopsida; order Cupressales; family Taxaceae; genus Torreya; species Torreya grandis. Next base: position 687,676 of record JARHVA010006927.1, on the reverse strand, counting down.
GAATGAATATTATATTTATGAGGTATAGATGTGGTGGGAGGATCAGAAGGAGGAGGTTATTCCTTAGGTGCTTTAGAATCATCATGAGTGGTAGTGGTATCTGAAATTGTTCTTCTAAAGATGGTTTCTTAGGCTTGGTTATAGGATATTAGTGAGCTAATTTATGATGATAATTAACCTTAGCAGTGTTGACATATTGAGAGTTGTTATAATATAAGTCATAATCTACATCAATGGCATAAACATCCTAGAAATTTGATTGAGTGTTGTTTGAAGAAGGTTTTTGATTATTAGAAGTACAAGATTTAAAGGTTTGTCATTTTTAAAATGTAGAAACATACTCATGATGATAAAGTTTAATCATAGCCTTGCGGTTGAATGAGTCACCAAGCATATGAGAAATGACACACTTAGTGATACCTCTATAAGATTCATGGGAATGACCAATGTTGGAATGGAATCAATTGAATAGATTGGGATCATACCACTTAGGGAGGATCATCTGGATAAATGAAAAGTTTCAAAGGTGGTAACAATTGTTTCATTTTCTAAACTGAAAGAGGTGTGTGAGATGGTAAAGGAACATTAGATTTAGAAACTTCATGTTTGGTTTGGGGAGTATTACTAGTGATAGAATTAGATGTTTGAAAATATCCTTTAAAAAGTTTATGATTGGGTTCAAATTTATTAACAATAAATTATTGATTCATAGATTGGTCAAGATCTTCATTAAGAGTTTGAGGAGCAAAGGTTCAAACATTGTATTAAAAAGTGGGAGTAAAAGTGGTAATAAAGAGTTTGAATAAATTATCATCATTCATATTATGGCTAGCTTTATGAGCTAAATATTTCCATCTTTTAATAAATTCATGAGCTGATTCATTAGGAGATTTTTTAGCATTATGAAGTGACTAAGTTTTTAGGACGATTATTATGTTGAAACTCTTTAACCAAATGATTGACCAAATATTTGACTTGCCAAATAGAATGTTGAGGAAGATGATTATACCATTCTAAGACATCACCAGTGAAAGTTGTAACTAATAGTTTAGCTATGGAAAATGTATTAGTTTGGATCCACTCTTTGTAAAGGTTGCCAAAGGATTTGAGAAAAATAATAGGTTCTTTAGTCCCATCATATATGATAGTTGGAGTTATGATACCAATATCAGTGGATAAAATAAAGGGAGTTAAAGGATCATTTTGAATGGTTTAAAGCATATTTTTATTCATTATGGGTTGAAAAATAACATTACTTGAGGCATCCCTAAGAGGTGGAAGAATGTAATTAGGATTGGCTTGAGGATGAATAGTTGGAGGTTGATTAGTCACATTGATTAAATATTTTTGAAGTTTCATCCTTTGGTATGGTATTAGAGTTTTTCATGATGTTTATTTTCTAAATGAATAAATTTAAGAGTTGGGTTGTGTTGAGACATGAGTTAGTGATGGTTGGATGACTCCCTAAATTAGTGTTAGGGGGAGGATTATTAGAAGGGTTTATTAGTGAGATTATTAAATAGATTTGTGTCAAACATTCCCAAATTGGTTTAGAGAGTTTGAGAAGTGTCTTGATAGGAATGGAAAGGATTAGATCCATAAAATTTATCTTGAGATGTTATTTTCACCATGTTATAGTTCATAGATGTCGGAGGAGAAGAAGTGGACCAAGAGTGATGGTTTTCTTTGGAGGAAAAGAGAGGAAGGAACAAACATCCCATATAGTATCTAAATCAATTTAGGTTATCCAAAAAACTTCTTATAGGATAACTCATTCTAACTGAAGAGAGATGAAAAAAATTCAAAATTGGACAAATGAGAAACTAGATTAAAAAATTAAAAAAGTGAGAAATAGTACTAGGTTGACTAGATCGACCTAATGTTGGAAACAAGGCTTGCAGACTATACTAGGTTGACCAGGTCGATGCAGTGTAGTGTATATAAGCTAAAAAAAGAATAGGGTCAAATAAGTTGACCTGGTATAGTAGATAGGGAAGAGGAAAATATTGATAATAAGCTTGGAAATAAAATTGAATAATTTATAGCTAATATAATAAAGTAAGTGCAAAAAGGAAACACACAATCAATTGAATTGATGCTAGCCAATCTAATTGAGGCACATAAAAAAAATGTTGTACTAACACTGGCTAATGCAAGAATTTTCACACACAATTGATCAAATAACAAGTAAAAAACTTGAAATAAAATTTAGCTACTTGGTCAACCTAGAATGTTAGTTAAATTATTAAGAATGATTTTAAGTGTAAAGGAAGATTTGTTTATAAGGAATGTACTAGATAGAAATGTAAGGATAGTTTTAGGTAATTTTATGATGAAAGGGACTATAGTGGAAATAATATAGGCTTGGAATTGGGGCCTACCTATTCACTTCAAATAACACAACAATAAGGGGAATATGTGCTGAGCCAAAATATACAATTAACCACATTTTATACTTGACCAGAGCATCAAGTTCGCTTCCCCCTTAGTGATGAAATCCAAGTAGGTTGGCCTAGGTAGTAAAATTTTTAAATGCTTGTTGATGTTTATATGTTTTAGCCATGTGTAAAAAAGAATAGAAATAGTTCAACTAAATGATTAATTTAAAACCCCCTAATTAGACTATGTGAACTATTCTAAGCATGCAAACAACTTAAGAGAAAGATGTGATTAATATATATGGTTCATTCAAAATTTGAAACAAGGTATAGTTGAGAAAATATATGGATAATAATATAGAATAGGGTTGATAGGGTTGAACCTATAATATGGAGGCAAATTCTGAAAGTGAACTAAGTCAGTCAGGTCAACCTAGTTATTTTAGAAAACACAAAACACAAAACCAGGTCTATAGGATCAACCTAGTTGACTATGTAGAGACAGTTTTGAAGACTACAAATTTGAAAGGAAAATACAAATATACAAAGACATAGACAAATAAAAATTGACCTAAATGGTTTAGAGATGAAAAATAGAATATTGTTGATCTAAGACCTTGGATGAAACTAGAAAAAACCTACAAACTAGGTTGAGCTAGTTAATCAAGCTATAGACGAACCTATTTAAAAAGTACTAAATATTAACTAAGTCAACTTGGTCAACCTAATAGACTAGACTCAAATTATAGAAACCTAAAAACCTTTGTATTGGGTTGCGTTGGTCAATCTAGTTGTCTAAATAGAATTTTGAAATTTATACAAACTTGTACTAGGTCAAGTTGGTTGATCCAATTATGTGAACAAAATTATACAAGTTCTTGATAACTATACTAGGTCATGTTAGTCAATCCAATTGTCTGAATAGAAGTTTACAAGTTTTGGAAACCTATACCAGGTCTAGTTGGTCGATCTAGTTGCTTATTCTAGTAAACCTATGAGCAAAGATAAATAACTTGGTCGATAGGGTCGATCCAACATATTAAAGATATGATAAAAAATAATGATGAATATAAATGAAATCAATGAAAGAAATCTTTCAAGGGTTAGTTTCACATTAGGTTCACAAAAATATATGAAATAGGAAATGCATCATGTCCATAAATAAGTCCTATGTTAGATGGGATAGAGAACACCTGCATTTCTGATTGGGGAACATACAATTGTTAAGTAGGAGCATGACAAATGTGAGGATCCACTAGACTTGATTAGGGGATCACACATCACAACACACTATGTGAGGTAGGCTTCTAAAGCTTAAAATCTAACATAATTTCACAACAACCTTAAAAGAGTCCTATGATTCAATATTTCACTAATAGAATAACGAGAAAAGTAAATCTAATTTAGTACACACCAAAGATTGTGGCACAAAGTGGGGGCTAGTAAATCAAAGAAATCAAAAAATGTATAGGTAACTTCAAGTAAAGTATGAGTAACACCCTAATACATAGAAATTAATTATTTGAGCCAACACTTACGTTATTTCTATCTACTAAAAGAAAGGATAACAAAGTTAGAATATACTTATCGGAATGTGAACGTGATGAGACTCAATCTCTCCCTTGACCAATGGGGATTCACAAGAGGTTTTTGTGGTTCATTACGATCACTTTGTTAGGCAAAATCATCCAATGCCTCTCCACAAGACTAGATTCTCCAAAACAAGAAACCTAAGCTAAGTATCCTCAAGTAGAATAGTGGAAGAGTAGATTGTGAAGAAGTGTGAGTGAATAATAACTCTTGATTACATACTCTCATAATGACAAAAATGACCTTGTATTTATAGGTATAACTTACCCTAAAATAATTTGGATATGTCGGTTGTGCTAGGTCAACCTAGTTGACCTAGCACATGTTTGAGCTAATTCACTAGGTCTATGATAGGTCGGCTAAGAGGCTAACAAACTAAAAGAGAGGAAAGGGTCCCTAAACTATACTAGGTTGACCAAGTCAACCAAGTATGTTGAATAGGTCAAAAGGGTGACAATAAAGGAAATAAAGGATGGAAAGAGGAAAAATAGTATAATATTATTTAAGGGAGGAGAAATAGCTTAGGGAAAGGTTTTAAGAACTAGTTGGATTGGTAATAATGTGTCAAAATGGGACAATAATCCTGAAAAGCACCAAAGGTCTACCCACCCCTTTCTCAATGTACCCTTAGGGCATGAACTTAGAGAGATTGAGTCTAGATGGGTTCCTACAAGATGTAAAGTGACAGTATTTGATAAAAGTTAAAAATATTATGTGTATACACAACTCATCTCTATAAAGTGATCACTCAAACTGCCTATAGCCTCCAAAATTATAGTAATGTAGAATTTCATGTTTAGTACTTGTAAGAATGTTCCCTAGACATATAATACACAACTCATCTCTGTAAAGTGATCACTCAAACTACCTATAGGACATATAATTCACATCAATATATTCTTTGAGTCTTCTATTTTATTTTCAAATGGATATAAATGACTCTATAGTGACAACCATTGGTCTTATAGATCAATCTCTCAAACCATTCTCTCATAGTCTCAACATAGCTAGACAAGCCTTTTTGGCTTTCAAGATTTAACCATTTAACTTGTCTCTCTATCCTCCTAAAATCATGAATAGGTAAATTAAGTATTAAAAAAAATAAACAAGTACATTATATTTATTGGCTCTTGTCACAAAGTCTCAAACTATTCATCTCAATTAGCACATCTGGAGTAGTCATATTGGCTTAAGAAATAGTCATGATGATCATGAATTGTACCATCTATAGAATAAATTTATTAAAAATAAAATTAATTAAAAATGTCCTTTAGTATACTTAACACATATTAAAACATTAATACATATATTTCATATGGAAAATATAGAACAGATAGGCCAATGTTTCGAACTTACTCTTTCACTGTCTTGACTTATATAGACTAATTAATTTGAGAGAAATTTATTGATTATGTATGAGTACCATAAAAAATTAAAAACCAAGATAAAATGGGGCATATGTCTCAAATAATTACCTAAACCATTTGTATTCATCCCTACTCACTTGCACCTCATCCCTAAACTCTTTCTCACTTAGACTTGCATTTTTTCATTTTCTCAGTCTAGTAATTCAGTGATAGGTCAAATCAGTTGAAAAAAATGATTGACATAGTGAACATAACATTAAAAAATAACTCCATGCACATAAATAACAAGTCTTTAACTTCAAAATTCATTTATTTTTATACATTGACATGGTTAACCATGCCTTTCACAATAAATTCTTCAAAAATAAGCACATTTTGTACCTTTTTCTCACTACCTTAAAAAAATAAGACCACCTAGGGATGATTAGAGGAGTAATATATATTATAAAAAAATAAAACTTGACTTTCCAATCCATTCTAGTCAGTTTCTAGTAATTTCTTCATCATCAGGTCAATATGAGGGTTTAGAGAGCATTTAAGACCAATTTTCATTTTTAACAAATGTTTATATAAATATTTTTACCTAAAAAAACTTAAAAATATTTTAAAACCTTCTTATTATAATTTTAAATCTCTCCAAAAAGTCTCATGTCACCATGCAAAGTCTACACATGCCAATGAGCATCAAAACTTTCTTCTCGATCTTAGAAACCTTCAATTTGCATGTACAAGAGACATTCCAACATCATTTATTTCCTTTCACATTAAATCCATGATCTCAAAATAATTTCATTATTATTTAATCAACCTATAAAACCTCATTCCATTCTCACATAAGTTATAACACCTTGAAAACACAACTTGATCCTCCATTTGGACTATACTAAGCCACTATACATGTTATGCCTAGGACTACTACTCTCACTTGGATATTGAATGATCTTGTAAAAATTTCATATTGATATAAAAAAACTCATCAAAATTATATAAACCTCCATACCATGATCAAAATATATCAACCTTTTTCATACAAGTCATACACTGCTCATCTCAACAAGCTACTAAGCCTATTTCTTCACACTAGGTCTCTTATGTAAGGAATAGACCTAAGTATTGATATTTTTTACAATATATATTATATTCTAACCTTAATAAAATGTATAAAATATTTTAAAAATACTCTAACCATGTTTCTACTACTTATTTTCTCAATGTCAAGCTCATACATATCTATATAAACATCACTATGCCTCACAATGCTCAATGCCTATATCAATGTAAGACTAAACTTCTTAATACATGATGTGAAATTTTATTAAATTAAAAATAAATAAGACCTAACCATAACCTCAAATAATTATATAAAACCTCATAGTCTTGTACTTATGCCATAGCCTCTCACCATTATCAAACTTGCCTCTTTGTAATTAATGCATTTAGGAACCAAGTCAACCTAAGACATCAATGACAACACATGACACTATTCCAAAAAAATATTCATATCATATATAATAAACTCCTTGGATTGTTTAAAATACCTCTTTTTACTCTGTAATATATGTTTTTATTCACTTTTTCTCTAGACACACACCAATAGGGTTAAAACTACCTAGTATTTAAATAAGCCTTTTATTCGCATCATTCTTGGTCAAAAAGACACCCTTAACCTATTAGGTAGGACATGTAATATATATTATGTCATATCATAAAAATGTATAAAATTTTATCTGAAAATAGACATGACATACCTCAATTAGGCCTTATCTTATCTTTAGGTCTCATGTAGACCTAATCCCATTAGGTCTACTTAGGACACATTACACTTTACCTTCCTTGGAACACATTAAAACACATAAAATGGAAATAAAAAATAATATTCCATTAAAATATACCCCTTATAAGATCATAAATGCTTCATAATACCTTATATCTCCAACCACCACTTGAAGCACACCATTTGTACTATTCATAATTAGGCTTTTTCAAACTCAAAAGTTTGTCTTGAACAACTCAAGCATAACCATAATTTTTAAAAATAACCATGTAAAAAAATCACATATATGAAATATAAATGATGTTAGTTTCATAAATTTTTTATTTACACTTCACAACTTAGGGCAAAATGACTTAAACCCTTCTCTATAGATACCTCACTTGGAACTGCTAACTAGCGTCAAAACATAGTCATGAAAAATTGAAAATATGAAACCTAAAGGAACACACTAAAAGAATTAAAATAAATTAATATTATCATAAAAAATAATTATAACAACCTCAAATAAAAATATAATAATCTCTAATTTCAATTATTAGTCTTGCAGACTAATTTGTTGACCTTTTCTCTCACAAACCTTACTCTACGAGATAAGTCATTTTGGATTTAAAAATTTCACTAATTTTACCATGTACCATACCTTAAAAAAATAATAAATAGGACATCAAATTCAAAAATTAAAAAAAATATATATTATATACTTCAACTCAGAGCATATATTCTCAAATTCATCATTGTAACTTATCCAAAACTACCAGTTTTCCTTGAAGCATAGTCATGGTGACAATGACCTTCAACATATATATTACCAATTAAGATAATTATAATGAATTTAAAAGATATTATGATATCACTAATAAACTCTAAGATTGAAATATACCATGGTAAAATGGAAATATTCGTATTGTAGACCAATCTCATAGTCTTGTACTTCATTGCCTCATCTAAACCAGACAGGTTAATTTATGAGCAACTTTTTCATCATATGCACTAAAATAAAAAAATTATATTCAACATGAAATTATATTATAGGTATATAAAAATTTATACATTCATTTTGATTCATCCCTATTCCATTATAACACATCCCTAATGACATTCTCACTTCTGCCTAGGTTTCTCACTATTTGCACCATTAGGCCTGTTAGAGACTAGTCAACTTGTATGAATGGTTTATCAAACTTGAGGGATATAAAATTATAATAAACCACCATGGAAATAAAATAAAATTCTTAATATTTTCTTCCATCCATTTAGTAACTTTGACTTGGTCAACTCTAATTGGTACATCAAATCTTTGAGAAATAAGGCCTTTCCTATAGGGTCCATTCACTCACCTAATAAACCAATCACACCTAGAGGTGATTGGGAGAGTTTAAATAACCTAAAATAACTTATCCAAGCATTATAAATCATATTTATCACTTTTCATCAACTTATTTCATATTAGGTAACTATTAGGGTTCTTGAGAGGGTTAAAACTATTTTTAATGTTAATGATTATTCATAAAGAAATGTCCCTCATTCTAGAAAATGATGCCTATAAACTTGAGATAGGACCCTTCCCCATATACCATTAATCTATTAGGTTCCCATGTAGAGGTTAAATGTGCCAATGAACACTTTAAAGTCCTTATTAGTTAAGAACCCTTCATTTTATGTACTTGAGAGACCTAAAAACACTTTTATTTCCCTAATATTAAAATTTTGATTTAAAAATTTGTAAATATACATGAAATAACATGAAAAACTTATTTAAATTCTCAAAAACTAAAACTTTCCTTGTAAAATTATCTTGATACCTCATCTAGCCACCATCTCTCTCTTTGCTCTCTAGACCTTGACGTGCAAGTCACATTAGGCCTTGAAAATAACCTTCATGCCTCTTTTAATGTTCTCTCCACCTCATTATCAAATTTAATAAACATATAAAAATATAAAACACTAATTTACATCCTTAATAGACCGTGAAAATACCTCATGACACCTCAGTAGGTTAGGTAGGGTCTATAACTAGTCTATTTGTAGACTTGGGCATAAGGTCTTACCCTTGTAGGCTCACCTTGAAAATTTTGAAGGTATATACACTTATATTTAATGATTATAATTTTTAAAAACACTTATCACAAAATTTTTCTTACTTAATTCACCAGGCTTCACTATGCACATCTTCTCATAGAGTTTATACTAGGATTCTCAAGATACCTTGTACTCAAGAACTAGTACTCAAACATGATATAATTGACCTAAACCTTGAAATTAACCTTATAATAATCATTAGGTTGAATTAAAATTATCTCTTAATAGAGATACATTATGTTTCCTTCTAATTCTCTCTTGTCACATGGCTTCCATATCACATTAGGCACACAATCTCATATATCATAGATCACTCACCATGCATCTTCACTAGATGCACCTTGACATCAATGACATAAAAATTAAAATAAAATGACATAAACTTGACATAAATGAAAAAAATTATAAAAAACTCCCCATTTTCTATTTATGGAAAAATGTTCTTTAATATGAACAATCTCATCTCCCTTATTCAACTTTCTCTCCCTTTGACATTAATGACAAATGTCATCCATAATAGTCATCTGGAATCACACCTTCTTTGCAACAAAAATACATCATAACTAATATGAATTATTATTGAAACATGCTCCCCTTACTCCATGCATACCTCCTTCAAATGAACTCAGATTAAAATACCACTTATCAACATAGATCAAGATCAATCAACAACCTAAATAGCTCATCCCACAAACCAAGCATTTACCATGCTTTTGATAACTTAAAGTATGCCTACATGAAGAATATTGGATTCATACCTTTCCATATGGAATTAAAACAACACAATATCATGATATCCCTAGATATCCATGTTCTCAAAAGATCGAATATCCTTCAGTATCCTTTTAGGCTTGATTGATACTATAGGCTCGATCTCTTCATCAATCATTTCATCATCAATGTGAGTTGTCAACAAACATTCCTAAATTGATTTCACATATTAAGTATTAACTATCATAACAAATAGTCCATTTGAGTTTGTATACTGATCATGACTCATTTTTACTATCTTTGGTTTTCATACATTCATTTGCCTTTTTTCCACTCTAGGGGATTTAAACCTATTATTTTGATTTGATGACCTTATAACTTTGTTAGGATATAATCTTGAAATGTATCTTATATTATGATAGCTATATCAAAACACCTTATACATACCATTTTATTGATGTTAACTATGACTGCTTCCATAGTCCGATGAGTACTCATTCTTGGAGGGTCTTCTACATTCTCTTACTCTATGACAAAACTGATTGCACACAAAATAGTACCCATTGAATGAGCTAGCATATGTTATAGCATTAGGATATTTGATAGGTATTTTCATATTAACCTTCTTGTCTTCAATAACCTTCTCCTTGAATTGAGCTGCCTCATTTTGGTCTTCTTTGAAAGAAAGACCTATCTTATCACTTGCAAACTTTTGGCTACTCAAGATGTCATCTAGAACTTTAATGCTCCATTAAAACTTCACAAGGTATTCACCTTGTTATATTATTATTCAAACTCATCATTCAAGGATTCCACTTTAGTGTCATACCTTATGCATTCTTCCTCTTTAGCCTTTAGGCTTGCATTGTATATATCTTTCTGTGCTTCAATTTGATTGATCATATGATCATACTCCTTGGAAGTGTTACTTAATCTCTCTTATAACAAGCTAATATTATCTTCATTATCCTTAAATAATGATCTTAGTTTGTGATTATTTCTTATTTGTAACCTCAAATCCTCTAGATCACTCATCAATTATGCCTCAAGGTTTACTTCAACTTCTTCTTCATTTGATTATACATCAACCATAAGGCCTTTCCCACTTGAGCTTTCCTCATTATTTGATTTTATATCCATGAATAAGGTTTAATTATTTTCATTTTCAGGTTCATTAATACCATCATCACTATGATATATACTTTTCTCACTTTTATTGGATGAGTTATTGTCTTCTTTGGTGTAGAAACTTATCTTGTTCTTGAATGACCCTTTCCTACCTTTATACTTCCAAAAATCTTTTTTTTTCTTATCAGGATTATATAATTTCCTATCATATTCCTGATGTTCATCATGTTAATCATGATTATTATTATCTTTGTTAGAAAAATTAGATTTAAAGTGACCAATCTTACCAAAGTTTAAATATTTGTAAATTAACTTACACTTGTACTTGTTAGATCCAACCCTCAATTTCCTTGTAAACATGGCTATCAATTGACCATCATCAACATTTGAACATTCCTCATCTATGACCTTATTTTATTTTCATATATTATAGTATTTGAAAGTTTCTTCCTTATAGGGATCTCAATCTTCATTTGTTCTCATCTCATAGGTAGTCAAGTTTTCATGAAGCCCATCCAACTCTAGCTTGTCAAAATCTTGCATCTCTTCTTGTGTTAATACCTTAGAGTAAAACTTAGAATTTAGTGATATCAATAAGTTTTAAAAAAATTAGGCTCTTTCACTTATTCTTATAATCCTCTGATGACAATGACATCTTCATCAAATTTCAATAGGTAAGATGCAATGGTTTCATCTTAAGACTTCCAAACTATCTCTCATGGGTCTACAACTTGGACATATTCACCTTGGTGTCTCCCTCATATATAATATCCAATTTTATTATATATAATTACCTAATACATATTGCATCACCTTCATAATATATACCTCTAATAGGATACGAAGAATGATGTTAATTACCATGGAGTTATTTTCACTAGCCTTCTTACATATTGCATCAGTGGGTGGAAAAGGAGAACTATAGCCATAAACAATTGACTACCAAATATCAGGACCTTGAGACATAAAATATGTATTAGTTATAATTTTACAAAATGTATAATTAGATTCATTTAATAACAAAACCTTATTTGTAGAGAAACCATTTTGAGCTTGCTAACTATCCATCCTTGCTTCTAGGATCTCCTTTAGGTTTTTAGACCTAATTCAAAGGACTGAGATTTGATACCAAATGTTGAAAAAAATGGATGAAATTTTTGGGATTTAATCCATATTAAAAATATTACTTATCAATCCCACTTATACAAATATGAACCATTCAAACAAGCATATAGATCTAGCAAGTATAAACAACTATCCACAAGCACGAATCACAAGAACACATAACATATGTGGGAAACACTCAAGGGGAAGAAAAACCAATAATATTTTAAAATTTAATATATTCCTTCAATATAAATATAAATATTAGTGAATAAACCACTTTACATGGAATACCAACCCTAACTAGCTAAGCACCAACTATGCTAGGCTTTATCAAGTAACAGATTGTAAGGAGGCACCAATATCCTATATTAATAAGCACCAAATCAATAACATAAAACCTTTTAGAAAATTTATAGCCCCTTATTTCTCATATAATATATTTTGGTATCCTTATTTAGCTCTTCACGCACTTTTGTCCCTATAAAATTGGACTCTAGCCTTCTTTTCTCAACTGCCCCTTTTCTTAACTTGTTTAGGTCATATAAATTTTATCATCATATACAACACATATATAAAATATTCATAGAAGATAAAATACACTCATATTATTTTCTAAAATTCCTTATTATGATTTTAAATTTATTATTTTATTCACTTGTTCTCTACACACGCACCAACAGGCCTAAAACTACCTAGTATTTATACAAGCCTTTTGTTCACATCCTTCTTGGTTAGGAAAAAACCCTTAACCTCTTATTATCCAATGAGATATATATTATGACATATAATAAACATGGGTAAAATTTTATCTAATTCCCTTTAGGTCTTACCTACCTCAATTAGGCCTTATCTCATCTTTATGTCTCATTAAGACCTAATCCCATTAGGTCTACTTAGGACACATTACACTTTGCCTTGCTTGGAACAAATTAAAAAAAATAAAATGGTAGGAAAACATGATATTACATTAAAATATACCCTTTATAATCTCATATAGACTTCATAATACATTTTAACTCCAACCACCAATTGAATCACACCATTTGTTCTATTCATAATTAGGCCTTTTTAAACACAAAAAGTTTGTCTTGAACAACTAAAGCATAAACATAATTTTTACAAAAAACCATGGAAAATAATCATATATGAATAAAATAAATTAAATTATTTTAATTACCATGTGATTTATACTTAAAAATTTAGGGTAGAAGGAATCAAACCCTTCTTTGTAGATAGTTCACTTAGAATTGCCAACTAACCTCAAAACGCACTCATAAAAATTTGAATTTATAAAACCTAAAGGAACAAAATTAAAGACTTAAAATTAATTAATATTATACTAAAAAATACTTATATAAATATCAAATAAAAATATCATAATCTCTAATTTCAATTATTGGTCTTGAATACCAGTTTGTTGACCTTCTCTCTCACAAACCTTACTCTACCAGATAAGTCATTTTGGCTTCAACATTTTCACTACTTTAAATAAGTAATAAACATTAAAAAAACATGTATAATAAATAAAATTCATAAATATAAACACCATGTAAATTATATGCTTCAAGTTAGATCATATATTCTCAAATTCATCATTGTAACTTACTTACCCAGAACTACCAGTTTGCCTTCAAGCACAGTCATGGTAACAATTCCATTCAACATCTATATGCCAACTTTTAGATAATTCAAATGCATTTAGATGATATTATTATATAATTAAGAAAATAAAATATATAAATACACCATGACCAAATAGAAATATTGGTCTTGCATACCAATGCCATAGTATTGCACCTCACTATCTCATTTGAATCAGACATGTCAACTTATGAGCAACATTCTCATCATATGCACTAACCTCAAAAACTTATATCCAACATGAACATGCATTAAATTTATTTAAAAATATATCCATCCATTTGGATTATTACCTATTCCATGATAACACATCCCTAATCACCTTCTTACTTTTGCTTGGGTTTCTCATTGTTTGCACCATTAGGCATGTTAGCAACTAGTCAACTTGTATGACCAGTTAAACACACCTAAGGGATATAACATGATTAGAAACCACCATGGACATAAACTAAAAGTCTCAAAATTTTTACTCCATCCAGTTATAAACTTTTACCTCATCAACTCTAAATACTATATTAAATCTCTAAGAAATAAGGCCTTTCATGTAGGGTCCACTCAATCACCTAACAAACCAATCACACTTTGAGGTGATTTATAGAGTTAATAAAAACTATAATAAATTAAATTATCATTACAAACCATCCTAGGAACTTTTTATCAAATTTTTTCATATTGGGTCACTATCAAGGTTCTTGAGAGGGTTAACACTAATTTTGGTGTTAACGATTGTTCATAAATGACTGCCCTTCATTATATAAAATAATGCCAAAAAATTTAATATAGTACAATTAACTATCTATAATTAATATATTAGGTTCCCATGTAGAGGTTATACATTCCAATGAGCACTTAAAAATCCTTCTTGAGTTGAGAACCCTTCATTGTGTACACTTGAGAGACCTCAAAACACTTTTTCATACCTTAACCTTCAAAATTTGACCTAAAATTTTGTAAACATACTTGAAAAAACATTAATTTTTTTTTTCAATGATTAATAACTCACACTTTCCTTGGAAACTAATTTTGATACCTCATCTAGTGACCATCTTTCTATTTACTCTCTAGACCTTGACCTGAAAGTCACATTAGGCCTTAAAACTAGCATTCATTCCTATTTACATGTGTTATAAACTTAATTATAAAACTTAATAAACCTATAAACTACTTTAAATACTCCATATCCTTGACAACACCTCATTAGGTCAGATAGGGTCTAGAACTAGTCTAGTTACAGACTTGGACTCAAGGTCTTACCCTTGTAGGCTGACCTTGAAACTCTCCTATGTGCTCCAATTAATTATATTAATTATAAATAACCATAATATATCCTACTATTCCTATGTGTATCCATATAATTAATCCACCATGCTCAATCCTTCTCACTTAGACTTGTCAAGCTATGACTAATGCCATGACTAAGCTTATGAAGAACTTAAAACTTTACAAATGACCTTGAAACACTTCTAAAGGTATCAAAACCTTTCTTGAATGATCATATAGTTCCAAAATATATCTCAAAATATTTTGCTTACTTAATTAACTAGGCTTAAATATGCACATATTCTCACAGAGTCTATACTAGGATTCTCAAGACACCTTGTACTCAAGAACTAGCACTTAGACATGCTTTACTTGACCTAAACCTTGACATCAAACTTAGAAAAATAATTAGGTTGACTTTAAATTCCATATAAATATAGACAAATTATGTTTCATTCAGATTCTCTATTTTCACATGGCTTCCTTACCACATTAGGCACATAAGCTCATATCTCACAGACCACTCACCATGTATATTCACTAGATACATCTTGACATCAATGACATCAAATTTGACATAAAATTACATCAACCTTGACATAAATAACAAAAGTTTTCAAAAAAATCCATATTTTTCATTTATGGCAAAAAATTATTCAATGTGAACACTCTCATCTCCCTTCTTGAACTTTCTCCCCCTTTGACATTAATGGCAAAGGTCTTCCACAACTATCATCTAGAATCACACCTTCTTTTCAAACAATTTCCATCATACATAATATTAATCATTAATGGAAAATTATCCCTCTTGGTATATACATACCTCCTTAATATTAACTTAAATTACAATACATATTTTCAACATAGATCAAGCTTAGTCAACAACCTGAATAGCTCATCCCTCAAACTAGGCATCTATCATGCTTCTGCTAACTTGAAGTGTGCCTCCATCAATCATAATAGAGTCACCAATTTCGATAGGGAATTAAAAAAAAAAAATATCACAATATTTACATATATCTAAGTTCTCATAATAATTGGTGTCCTTTAGTATCCTTTTAGGCTTGATTGGAACTTTTGGCTTGATCTCTTCATCAACCATTTGATCATCAATATGAGCTGAAAATAGACATTCTTGAATTGATTTCACATATGAATTATAATTTTTTTGAATTATATATACTAATAAGGTGGAGGGGGTGGGTAGGGGGGTGAATTATTTTTATTTAAACAATCCTTCAATTTCACTTAACATCCATGAAGCATTCATTCACATACATACATCAACCAATGCATACATAAGCATCTATAAAAGAAAACAACATAAGAACACAAGATATATGTGGGAAAAAATATTGGGAGATTAAAAAAACTTATGAATATATTTTAATACATTCATACAACTAGATAATTAAAATTTTAGTGAGGCACCAAACCCACAAGGAGTACTAACCCCTCACTAGTCAATCACCATCTCATCTAGTCCTTTAGCAAACACTAAATTGCAAGGAGGAGTTAACCCCCTTAGATAAATAAACACAAAATTAGATAAATTGAATCTATAATTAACCTTATACAAATTTTTATAACTCAACTAAATATGACCACCTTCTTTAATTCTTCTCACTCTTCTATCTCTCTCAAATAGCCTATTAGGCCTTCTCACTCAACTAGCCCTTTCCTTGGCAGAATTAGGTCAAATGACCACGATCATATCCTATAGAAAAATAGTTGGATATTAATGAAATATTTAACACACCTATATTATGGTATTCAATCCTTATACCCGATTTCCAAAACTCCATGTCATTTGACCATGTCCTCAATATTCTTTCTAGTCAATTTGGCCTATTAGACCTTCTCTTTATACTTGAATCTTGATCTTACCCATATCAGTCAGAAAAGAACATAAAAATTGGTTAACACTTGGAATTTATCAAAAAATACATTTAATAAGTGAAACAACCATTACATAGGTCGGTCATACCCTTAATGGCTAAAAACACCGTTAGGCCTAATAGAGACCTATTCTAATTAGGCCTTCTCTAAGCTCACGTTTCACTTAGGATAATTTGAAACACCTTGAGCCTCCAAAAATGGATTTAAAAATTCATAAAAAATATAATTATACCCATTATAATCTCACCTTATTTCCCCAAAATTATTTATCTCATTTCACTCCTTCAACCACATAATTAGGTCTACTCGCCATTAGCCCTTCTTATTGATAAAAAGTTTATCTTACAAATATGAATCATAAACTCAAATTTTGTACATAAAAACACTAAAATATAAAATTTATATAATATACATGACATAAATTTAAACATCATGTTCACTATAATTCATCAAATAGACAAAATGCCTTTAACTGATCAACTTCATATGCTCACTTAGAACTGCACACAGGCCTTAAGAACCTAGTCAAAAGACTTTCAATTTGAACACCTTAATAGAAGTTTATAATGAATAAAAGTGTGTTAAAATTAACCTATAAGAAATAAATAACAACTTAATGTGCAATGTATTCATCAAAATTATGCAAAAATACTCAGGAACAATATTCTTACTCATACATAGAAAACTGACTCTACCAGAAAAAATACAATCAAGAAGATACAGAATTAAAATACCTATGGGAAATATTTTATGATATTAAAATGGGTTTAAACTAAATTTATTCATACTTATATAATATTTAAAAATATACATTACAAGGTTTCATATCAATATTGGACTTACAGACCAATCTCACATCTTTACCCTACACAGACTTCATTGTGTTAGACATTTCACAATGAGAACAAATTTTAGCTTGTTTGTGTGCATAAAAAACATTTATAATAAAGTTTA
Source organism: Torreya grandis (assembly GCA_037957365.1). Lineage (NCBI taxonomy): Eukaryota > Viridiplantae > Streptophyta > Pinopsida > Cupressales > Taxaceae > Torreya > Torreya grandis. Next base: position 669,788 of record JARHVA010006927.1, on the reverse strand, counting down.
ATATGATACATAGTTCTTGAAAAATTAATCTATGAATTTGGATACATCCTTAATCCTCTGCAACCAATCCCTAATCTCTTTATCACTACTACCTAGTTTTCTCACTATCGTGCTCATTAGGCCATTTTAGTGATAGGCCAACTACCATGAATACTTTAACAAATTTTAGGTATTAAAAATAATAATAAAATTACATGGGTAAAAAATAAAATTATCAAACATTATCCTCCATCCATTTTCATACTTTGACCTGGTTAACCTTGATTGCTATATCAAAATTTTGAGAAACAAGGGGTTTTTTGTAGTTTCTACTCACTCTTATGACAAAAAACCACCTAAAAAAACATAGTATATTAATTTACATTTTAAAAACATAAAAAAAATTAAAAAAAAAACATTTTGAGCCACAACCAACAAGATCTTTCCTATCGGGTCATTATGAAGGTTTTGGTTGGTTTCCCTTCATAGCAATTATTCATAAATTATTGACCCTTAACATTAAAACCAATGTCAAGAAAATAAATATAGGATAATTAAACAAATTATGTGAATTGATCAAGATATCATGCAAAGTTTTCACATGACAACAAGTATAATAAAATCCTTCTCAGGTTTGCAACACCCCATTTTATGCACACAAAGGATCTCAACACCAAATTTCATGTTTTTTCCATCAGGTTATGACCTAAAAATTTGTAAACACACTTAAAAAAACATATCACACCTCCATAAATTATCTCAAGAGATATTATACCTTATTAAATGATCTTTACCCCTCATTAAGCCACAATAAGTATCTTTGCACACTAGGCATTAAATTTCCAGTCATAATTAGACCATGATCACACCTTAAAACCTCTTGAACTACTCACAATACCTCATCCATATGTCAAAGTAAATCATACCATGATCACATAATACCAAACCTATTCACACAAGTGCATTTCTCAAATCATCATGTTATTAGGCCTATGCCTTCTCATTAGGTCTTTCAAGTAAGGACTAAGCCTCAAAACATGACCTTAGAAATATTTGAAAGCTTCTTTACCTCTTACTCATTTTTACATAACTTTTTATACTATCTTATGCCTATAATAACACAAATCACCAATATTCACTAAGATGTATGTATACACCTTATCTCAGAAGACTAGGATTCTCAAAACACTTAGTGCACAATAGTATCTTAAAATTTTACCATGATCCTAACTTTGACATGTCATCAAACTTAGAATATTTACCAGGTTGCCTTCAAATTCTCTCTTAACATAGAGACAAAAGGTTGCATTCAAATTTTCTCTTGTCAAAAGTCTTATTTGTCACATACCATCTCACCATGCATGGCCTCAACTCTAACTTTCACATTAATGACATCTTATCTTGAATTTGACATCAATGAAAAAAAATATTCAATGCCAACAAAAGGAACATAACTTAATAGTATCCCCCTTTGTAATTGATGGTAACATTTACAAAATTGATCATTTCACAACTCCCCAAGGTGGATCTTGTTCAATATTGACCTTTCTCTAAACAATAAATTTCTCCCCCTTTAACATTAGTGAAAAAGGGTCATCTTCTTGGAAAATATTTGATACTTAGACCTGAAACAACACACCTTTTAAAAAAAAAAAACTTAACATAAATCAAGATTACATACCTACCCTTGGATCATGATTGGCTCCCCTTGTCTCCATGAGAAAATTTAGACATTATCATGGTTGTGACTTGGTTTGATCAAGTCATCATACAAAATCTTTACAACCAATCTCTTATGACCACACCTATAACATAATCTTGACTAAAACTTGAATCTAAATTCTAATACAAAACTCCCCCTAAGACTAAGTATCCTTCATTCTTATTAATTACTAGCTAAGTAGCTTCATGAAGCCTAATAGATTCATTTATTCTATAGGTAACTTAAAATAACATAATTTCAGGAGATTCTCATATCTCCATGTCTTAGATAGGTTGATATTCCTTCATGATCCTCTTAGTATTGAATAGTCCTTTTAGATTGACCTCTTTAATATTTACTTGAACAATAATTTGACTTGGTCTATTGGTCTTGACTCTTTCATCAAAAATATGAGTTGATAGAGATAATTCTTGACATTCCTCTGCATCTTGATTATTCTCTTATAAGACCTTTTATCATCATCATGAAATTCATCATTTTCTTCATCATCCTTTGAATTATGATTTTGATGGAACTTGTTAGCAAAGTGTCCAATCTCTCCATAGTTGAAGCATTTAAAGGGCATGTTTTCCTTGTATTTACCTGATCCCATCTTCATCTTTCTTAAAAACATAGTTATCAGCTCATCATCATTAATATCAAATTCATAATTATATTTGAATTTATTACCTTATGTCTTCTTATTATTTGGATTTTTTTATACCTTGAATGTAGTTTCATTCTTTACAGGTCTTCCTTCACTTGTCCTCATCTCATAGGATGTTAGGGTGCCATGAAGTCTATCCATGTCTAACTTGTCTAGATCTTGCATCTCTTCAATATTAGTTACCTTATAATAAAAATTTGGAAGTAGATATATCAAAAACTTTTGAAAAATAGTATACTCTTTTAATTCTTAAAATAGTCCTCTTACGATGTTGACCTCTTTATCAACCCTCAATAAGTAGGCCACAATGGTCTCATCTTCATTCATTTTTAGGCTTTCAAATTGCCTTATATGGGCTTAAAATTTATCCAAATTGACCTTGGAGTATGCCTCATGAATAGTTTTAAACATGTCCCACATTAATATAGAAGACATACAATATATCACCTTCACAAGTTCTATCTATGATAGCCCACACATAATACCATAATTTCATTACTTTTGAATTATTGTCACTAGCCTTCTTTCCTACTGCATCTATAGGAGGAATAGAGGGTGTCTTATATCCATCCAAAAATGATTTCCAAACATCATGACCTTGAGACATTAGATATGTCCTCATCCTGACATTCTAAAAATCATAATTGGATCCATTAAACAATAAAACCTTGGTTGTAGAAAAACCATGTTTTGCTTGATTAGTCATCATCACTTGCATAGGATCTCCTTTGGGATATTAGACATCATTTAAAGGACATGATATGATACCAAATTTTGGAAATACATATAATAATATGGTGGGGTATGAATAATATTATTGAAAAAATACTTAAATTTCACTTAACATCCATGAAACATTCATTCACATACACACATCAACCAATGCATACATAAACATCTATGAAATCTAAAAACATATGGAAACATGATATATGTAGGAAACACACTTTAGGGATAAAACCCACTGATTCAAAACTTTAAGTATAGTATTATGAACAATTAATAAAAAATTTAGTGAGGCACCAAACCCATAAGGAGTACCAACCCCTCACTAGTCAAAAACCAACTCAACTAGTCCTTTAGGAAGTACCAAATTACAAGGAGGCACCAACCCCCTTAGGTAAATCAACCCCAAATTATATACCTTGAATATTTGATCACCCTTGGACACATATTTCTTATTATACTAAATATGACTACTTTATTTTTCTCTTCTCACTCTTTTATCTCTCTCAAACAACCTATTAGGCTTTTTCGCTCAACTAGCCCTTTCCTTGGAATCAGGTCAAATGACTTAGATCATCACTTGTAGAAACATATTTATATATTAATGAAATATTTATCACACCTCTATAATTTTATTCAATCCCTCTACCTAATTAAAAAAACTCTATGTCATTCTCTCATGTCCTCAATAGTCTATGTAGTCAATTTGGCATATTAGACTTTCTCTTTATACTTGACTCTTGCTCTTACCCATCTTGGTTGGCCAATAAAATCACCATAATTGGATAAAACTTGGAATATATCAAAAAATATTTTTTATAAAGGAAAAAACCATTATATAGGTTGGTCATTACCCTTAAAGGACAAAAACATCATTAGGCTTAACAGAGACATATTATAATTAGGCCTTCACTAAGCACATGTTTCACTTAGGCCTCCTTGGAGCATATTAATCCTAAAAAAATAGATGGAAAAATTAATACACTCTAAAATTATACCCCTTATAATTTCACATTATATCCCCAACACTATTTATCTCATTTCACTCCTTGAGCCACATAATTAGGTCTACTTGCCATTAGGCCTTCTTATTGCTAGAAAGTTTGTCTTAAAAATATGAATCATATACTCAAATTTGATACATAAAAATACTAAAAAATCACATGTATATAATATAAATTACATTATGTTGAACATAATTTTCATTATAATTTATCAAATAGGGCAAAATACCTCTAACTGATTAACTTCATATGCTCACTCAGAACTACACAGGCCTTAAGAACCTAGTCAAAAGCCTTTGAATTTTAACACCTTAATAAGATTTTATCATGAATAAAACTATTTTAAAACTAACCCATGAGACCTAATGAATATATTAATGTGAATTTTATTCATGAACATTATTCAAAATGACTTGGGAATAACATTCTCAATCATACATAGAAAACTACCTATAGCATCAAAAACACAGTCAAGAAGATCAATTCTTAGAACACTTGTGGGAAAATTTTTATCATATTAAAATGGGATTAAATTAACCTTAATAATCGTTAAATCATATTTGAAAATATATATTACAAGGTTTAATATCAATAGTGGTCTTATCAACCAATCTCACATCTTCACCCTGCACAAACTTCACTATGTTAGATAGATCACTTTGAGAACAAATTTTAACTTGTTTATGTGAATTAAAAAAAAATTATAATCAAAGGAGATATGAGGTATAGGAATTGAATAATTAACCTATGAATTTGGATCCATTCTTGATACTCTATAACCAATCCCTAGTCTCTTTCTCTCTACCACCTAGTTTTCTCACTATCTTGCTCATTAGGCCATTTTAATGATAGGCCAAATACCATGACCAATTTAACAAATTTTAGGTCCAAAAATTAATAATAAAATTATATGGGTAAAAAATAAAATTATAACACATCACTATCCATCCATTTACATGATTTGACCTAGTCAACCTTGCCTACTATATCAAAATTTTGATAAATAAGGGGTTTCTTGTAGCTTCTACTCACTCTTATGACAAACCAAAACCACATAGAAGAGGAATTTACATATTCAAAACATCAAAAAATATCCAAAAAATTAGTCTGTGACATAACCGATAAGATATTTCCTATCAAGTCATTATGAGGGTTTTAGGAGGGTTTTGAATGGTTTCCCTCAGCAATTTTTCATAAAGGATTGACCCTTAAATCCAAACAAAATTATATGAAATTAAAGATATGAAAATTACACAACTTCCATAAAATTCTTAGGATCTCATGAAAATTTTTCATGTGCCAATGAGCATATAAAAAATCCTTTTTGGGTCTGCAACACCCCATTCTATGCACATAAAGGATATCAAGACTAATTTTCATGCTTTCTCCTTCAGGTTATGAAATAAAAAAATTTAAACACACTTAAAATAACCTCTCAAACCCATGTTAATTCTCTCAAGATATTTATCACCTTGGGAAATGAACTTGACCCCTCATTAGGACACACTAGGTCTCTTTGCACACTAGGCCTTGAACTCCTAGTCATAATTAGATTATGATCACAACATAAAAACTCATTCACTACTCACAATACCTCATACATGTGTCAAATAAACTCATAAAATTCTCACATACTATCAACATTCTTCACAAAAGTCTCATATTTCTTAACTCATCATGTTACCAGGCCTATGCCTTCTCACTAGGTCTCTCAAGTAATGATTAAGACTTAAAACTTGAACATAGAACTCATATGAAATATTATTTACCTTTTTCTCATGTTTAAAAAAAAATTATACTATATTATTATTTTAATAACACAAATCATCAATATTCGCTATGATTTATGCATACACCTTCTCTTAGAACTAGACTAGGCTTCTTAAAACACCTAGTATACAATATTAGCTTACTTTGTACCATGATCTTGACTTTGACATGTCATTAAACTTATAAGAATTATCAATTTCCTTAAAATTATATCCCAATAGAGAGATAAAGTTTGAATTAAAATTTTCTCTTGTTAAAAGACTTACTTGTCACATATCATCTCATCATGCATGGACTCAACTCTGACTTTGATATTAATGACATCTTATCTTGACGTTGACATCAATGACAACAACATAGATTCAATACCAATAAAAATAACATACCATAACATGATCAATGAAAAAAATTAGTACATTTGAGTTTGTATACTAATCATGACTCACTATATTGTCTTTAGTTTCTATACATTCATTTGCCTTTTTTAACTCTAGGGGATTCAAACCTCTGATTTTGACTTGATGACCTTATAACTCTATTAGGATAAAATATATAAATGTGTCCTATATTATGGACACTATAAAAAACCACCTTATACATACCATTTCACTAATATGAATTGTGACTCCTTCCATAGTCCCATGAGTAGTCATTCTTGGAGGGTCTTTTATGCTCTCTTGCTCTATTACCAAAATGACTACATACAAAACAATAACTATTATATTAACTAACATACCTTATAGAATTAGTCTATTTGATAGGTCTTTTCATGTTGACCTTATTGTCTTATTTTACCTTCTCCTTGAATTAAACTACCTCCTCTCGGTCTTGTTTGAAAACAAGACCTGTCTTATCACTTGCAGATTTTTGGTTACTCAAGATGTCAGATAAAACATCAGTGCTCTTTTCAAATTCCACAAAGGTCTTTACCTTGATATAGTTTTGATCCAACTCACATTTCAATGATTCTAATTAAGTTTAATACCTAATGTATTATTCTTTTTTAGCCTTTAGGGTTGTATTAACTATCTACATTTTTGATTCAACTTGAATTATTATCTCATCATACTCCTTGGGAGTGTTACTTAATCTCTTCTCAAAAAAACTATCTTGATCCTCATAGTACTTAACTAATGATCTTAGTTTGTGATTATTTATTATTTATAATTCAACTCCTCTATAACACTCATCAATTCTACCTCAATCTCTATTTTATCTTATTCCTCATCTAATTCTACATCAGCCATAAGGCCTTTCCTATTTTATTAACCCTCATTATCTAATTTTATGGCCATGACTAAGGTTTCATTATTATCATGTTTAGGTTTATTACTACCATCACCACTATCAGATATATTTGTGTCACTTAGATTAGATGAGTTATTGAGTTATTATCTTATTTGGTGTAGAAACTTCTCTTGTTCTTGAATGAACCTTTCTTACCTTCATACTTCCTAGAATATTTCCTATTCTTATTAGGATTATAGAATTTCCTATCATATTCATGATGTTAATCATGTTCATCATTCTTGGTATTATCCTTGTTAGGACACTTACATGTAAAGTGACCAATCTTACCATAGTTGAAACATTTGAAAGACAACTTACCCTTGTATTTACCAGATCCAAACCTCAATTTCCATTCAAACATGGATATTAATTGATCATTATAAACATCTAAACATTCATCATCCTTCACCTTCTTGTATTTTGACTTCTTCTCAAATTTGAAAATTGCTTCCTTCATTTTTTCTCATCTCATAGGAAATCAAGATGACATAAATCCCATCCATATATATCTTGTCCAAATATTGCATCTCTTCTATTATAGATACCTTACATTAAAACTTTTGAGTTAGTGATCTCAATAATTTTTGAATAAATATAGGCTCTTTCACTTCTTCTCCTAATACTTTGATGACATTGAAAACTTCATAAAACTTCAATAGGTATGATGTAATGGTTTCATCTTCATTCATCTTTATACTTTCAAACTATCTCTAATGGGTTTGTAAATTTTTCATCTTCACCTTGGTGTCTCCTTCATAAATAGTCTTAAATTTATCTCATATCTCTTTAGATGATACATAACACATCACCTTCACAATATATACCTTTGATATGCCTCAAAGAATAGCATTCATTGCCTTAGAGTTGTTTTAGCTAGCCTTCTTACCTACTGCATGAGTTGGTGGAATAGGAAGAGAACTATAGCCATGAAAAATTGAATGCCAAATATCATGACCTTAAGACATAAAATATATCTTCATCCTGATGTTCCAAAAGGCATAAACAGATCCATTGAATAATGAAGCCTTATTGATAGAGAAACCACCTTGAACTTGCTGGCTAGCCATCTTTGCTTCTAGGATCTCCTTTAGGTTTGTAGACCTACTTGAAAGGACTAGGCTATGATACCAAATGTTGGAATAAAAATGATTGAGAGGGGGGGGGGGGAATTAGTCTTCAAAATCTTACTTATCAATTCCACTTAGGTAAACACAAACCATTTAAACAAGCATATAGATCTAGCAAGCATAAATAAATATCAACATAAGCATGAAGCAAAAGAACACATAGATATGTGGGAAAACCTAAATTGGAAGAAAACCCATTGATATTTGAAAATGAACTACAATTCTATAAGAAAAATATAAATTTTAGTGAATCACCCACTTCACATGGAGTATCAACCCCAACTAGCTAAGCACTAACTCAACTAGGCTTTAGTAGGCATGAAATTGAAAAGAGGAACAAAACTTATAGATTAAATAACACTAACTTAATCACCTAAAATGTTTAATCAACTTTAGATTACCTATTGTTAAAAGGCCTGATAGTGAAGACTGTAAGAAAAACCAGGCAGGGGTGAGAATGAGATAAGGGATGTGTTTCCTTGGATTAGGAATGGATCCAAATGCATGGGGTTGTTTTTAAATACCTATATATCATTTACCCATTTAATATAATTTGTTTATTCTCATATACAAGAAAAAAGTTCTTCATAAGATGTCCTATCTAGTGAAGAGGTGATAATGAAGGTGTGAGGTTCAGAGATTGGTCTATATAATTCATATTTTCCATTTGAACTCTATAGATTTATATTTGTATATGTTATAAATATGTGTAAGGATCATAATCATGCATTAAGAATTATTTTTTGTGTATGCATAGGTGTTGGAATGCAAGATCATCATGAATGGTTCACAAGGCAAAATGATAATTATTGACTAAGTGAGATTGATGAGTTAGAGGATTTATGCACTTAGCTATTTCATCTAATGAATATGATGTTTTTTAATACCTAAAATACATATACATGATTTATTTAAGGTTGATATTCACTTTAAGGAGTTAATATATGGAATCCAAAATGGTTTATTTGTGTAAGAACTATGAAAGAGAGGGTTAACAAATTGGTCCACAAGTCCAATGATTGACACTAGAACCAAGATATATCTATTTGATGATATTATAAAGGTCACATATGAAATATTAATATGAATTATAATTAATATAAGTGTATTTATAGTAGCTAAAGATAATATTCTTCATGATTGTGTTTTTGGAGCTATAGGTAATTTTCTGTATGTGAGTGAAAATGATGTTCCTGTGTCATTTTGACTAGTTTGGAAGTGTACCAAGAATGTGGTGATGTATTATAGGTTCCATGGGATATTATATATAAATTTGGATTGTTTTTAGGTACTTTTATAGTAGTTAATGATCAAAGGTTCTTGATTGTGTTTTGGAGCTTTCTTACAAAATAGAGTGATCCTTTTATAGAGGTGTCTTTGAGTCTTTGCAGCCTAAGTGGTGGAGTATAATGAGTTTAATGATGACCATTAGGTAATTAAGTTTACATAAATATGTGTATTTTTACTTTCATGTATTTATACATGTGTTTTGAGCTTCATCTTTGAAGACTGTGATTTTGGGTAACTAGGCCGAATAGGTCTTTAAGGCATAATGAAGCTTTCATGAGGTGAGTGAATGATTTGTGACTTATTGAGCATGAAGTAGGCTAGTTTGGGTTTATACATAAGTTATTTAAAGTTTTAATGTTTTTGGTGATGTTCATCTGGGTGATATTAGTTCAATTTGTTCCATGGAGAAGATAGACCTAATGCAATTAGGTCTCTAAGTAGGCCTAGAAGAAGATTGAGGTCTAAATGATTTTGGCCAACCTAATGGTGATCATTGATAGATTTATTATTATGTGTAATGTGTTATTAAACATGTTTTAGGTTTGAACCTAATGTATTGATTTCTTGACTAACCAAGAGTTTGAGTGTTTTAGTGATTGGTATTTATACAAGACATAATAAGCATACTTGGTCTAGTTAAAGAATAAGTGTTGACGTAGTGGATTGCACCCAGGGGTAGGATGCCTAGCTCCTACCCTTCCATAAGCAAAAATGGAAATTCCCCTCTCGCCTGTGGGATTAGTGAAGCTAGAGGGGAGAGTCTCTAGATAAGGGCTAGCTCCCTGTAATGTATCATTTAGGCCCTGGTTTCTCCAACTGGTAACAAACAAATGTAAAAAAGGGGGGGATGAAAAGAGAGAGAGAGATGCTGAAAACAAAGCCTAAGCCTAAAAAAGAAAAGGCGATACACAAGAAAATGTGAGCCACCCAGCCCAAATATACACTTTTCACCAAAAATAAGTGCTTATACACTTCATCTAAAGTGACAAAACCTTCTCCATTAGTGGGTCAGGGGTCTGTGGAGGTACAGGGAGGAAATAATTACTAGAGGTGTTCTTAGACACACTGTAGTAGCTTATTCACTTCACTTATACTCCTCTAAGGACACTTTTGACAGACCTATAAAAGGAAACTCAAAAATTGCACCAGACATGCTGAAATCATTCTGCAAAAGCATTAAGAAAATGAATTAACACAGAATCAAATGCATAGACACATACTAAAGATGCAAAACTCAGAATGGAGGTAAAAATGCTAAGTTTTGATTCAAGGTAAAATTCTGGCAGAGCTCTGCCTTACAAGCCTGAGAGATTTTTTGGGCAGAGTTTTGCCTTAAGGCTGAGAGTGGATTTCTTCTCAAAAGAGAAGTTTACTATATATAGGAAGAGGAAGAAAACTTGGCACTTCCTGGAAATATTTCTTGGCGCTCATTTCTGCTAGTGACCCATGTGCATTTTGAATCTTGGGAAGAGGAAACCACTGTTACTAATGTCATTCTTCAAAAAAGGCCTACTAGAACCATGCTGTACAATCACCAAAATTGACTTTGGCATTCAAGCATTAATGTAAGAACATGGCCATGCCTCTTTTCTACAAATAGACTATGGTTTTTCCCCTCATCAATGCCAGCTATAGAAAATAGGTCACACTGCTCATCTGTAATAACTCACCTTCCCTTCGCCACTTGAATGCTTTATCATTTCTGCTCCTTGTCTTCTTCTTGCTCTTTCAACCCTTGGGGGTGATCCTCTGGTTGGTTGCTATGTTCCTTGGGACTTTTCCCATGATTTGGTGCTTAAGCAGTTCAAAAACAATGGCTACTTCATTGTGTTAAACTTGACGTTCATGGGGCCATCACCCAATGTCTAGTTCGTCTGCTTAAATTTGACAGCTTTCAGGACGTCACTGTAGAAATGAACAGATTCATGCAAAATTAGAAAATGAAATGGCCTAGAATAGCAGGGACAAAAGGGGACTAATTTTTGGCCTGTTGGGCAAAAAATGGTCAACAAATTGGTGACTCCTAGGGGAAGCATGCCTGCTATGCTTAAAGACCAATTGCCTTGCAGTCTATTGGGCACAGAGTCAGATGTAGCTATGAATAAAGGTTAGTAATAGCCACAAATATCAAAGAATCAAACATGAAGCTTTTTACCCCAAATGCAAAGGGAAACAAACAAGGCTAAAAAAACTACCTATGCAAATTGCACTTAGGGAAAATAGGAAAGAAACTGAAAGCAAACTACTATGTACAGCTAACCAGGACTCCTAGATCAAAGGGAAAATTTTTGAAGTCCCCCTCTTGGAAAGAAGACTTATGGTGGCAGGCAAGTAGCTAAATAAAAAAGAGAGTTGGTGACTTGCTCCCCTTGCCTGTCACCTACATTGGCTGGTATCCAAGTGAATCAGATTCAAACATGCTCCCAACATATGTGTACTCTGTTTGTTCTTGGAATCTTGTTGAATGCTGGTTCTTCATGTTGGTGCTCTTCACCAAGAAATTTGTGGATGTTGGCTCATCACCATAAGCCCTTTGACATGTATAGCTCCCTTTTAGTGCATCATGGTCTGGCCCATTTCCTTCTGCTTCATTGAAGACTCTGTCAGACTCATCCTTTGCTCCCTCATGGCCTTATTGAAGAAGGGTGACTATGGTGATGTCTGAAATGGACTCACAAAATGATTGCTCATCCCATAGAACATCGCCTCTTTGTTCGAAGCTTTCTTCTTCAAGGCCTTCCTCTAGGAAGATAGACCTCTCCTTTTCCTCCTCCAACTCAGGCTCTTCAGTGTAGTCATCCTCCTCATCAAAGCAACAAGAAATTTCATTGAACAAGAGGGAAGAGAGCTCACTATGCTTTTGTTCCTCCTTGTATTGATGGAACATCTACATGTATGCGTGACCTGAGTGTTTTCCATTGCTGATGATGCCTTCACATAAAGCCTCAATGATGATTTCTTCTTCATTGTCACTCATGACAGCCCCTTGGAAAAATGTAGATTGGATCTTCTGCTCCTCACCTACCACTTGCAAAATAGGTTCCTCTTTGAGAATGGGTGAAGTGGGAAAACCGTGTGGAAGAGGAGGCAGTGCTTGAGCTAGAATCAAATGATTCTCCTACTTCCACTTGGTCAGCACTTCATCTATATCAGGTGTGGCCTGATATTTCTCTTGGAAATGTGTAAGTGGGGTGTGTTCAGACATGGAATGTGTCATTTGGTTTGAACCGTCCATCACACACGGGCTGAGGAATCTCTCTTTAGATTCCAACTCTGCGATTCTCTTAGCTATATCTTCTTGGAAGAGCCTTTCTTGGAGATCATAGGAATCATGGGTAGGAGTAGTTTTATCTTCCTCAAGGTCTTGAGTAAAACCTTACTTCTCTTATTTCCTATCTCATGATTCCATCATTTCCTTCCAAGTCAAGAGCGTACCATTAGGGTGAAAGATCTTAGAATTGGAAGTTTCCCTTCTGGTTAAAGGACGACTAGGAGGGATACTTAGGGAGATGCCATAAAAAGGTTGAGCTCGATCAAAATTATAGGAAGGATAATAAGGTTCATGATTTTGTGCAGAGGGATTATACATACAGAGGTGATTTCTTAATGGCACCAGGCTGCTTAACCAACTGATTCAACTCAGAGTCGCCATTGGTGTTGATGCAAAAGCCTCTAAAGGCTAGTCAGTTGAAGAACACACCAAAAATTATTCAACACTTTGGACACAACTTGTCCTAGTTAGTCCCACTGGGCGTGCCAAAAACTGTTGACGCAGTGGATTGCACCCAGGGGCAGGATGCCTAGCTCTTGCCCTTCCACATGCAACAATGGAAACTCCCCTCTCACTTGTGGGACCAGCAAATCTGGAGGAGAGAGTATCTAGATAAGGGCTAGCTCCCTCTAATGTATCATTTAGGCCCTAGTTTCTCTAACTGCTAACAAACAAATGTAAAAAAGGTAGGGGATGAAAAGAGAGAGAGATGTTGAAAACAAAGCTTAAGTCTAAAAAAGAAAAGGTGATACACCAAAAAATGTGATCCACCCAGCCCAAATATACACTTTTCACCAAAAGGAAGTGCCTATACACTTCATCTAAGGTGACAAAACCTTCTGCATCAGTGGGTCAGGGGTCTATGGAGGTACAGGGAGGAAATAACTACTAGAGGCATTCTGAGACACACTGTAACAGCCTATTCACTTCACTTATACTCCTCTAAGGACACTTCTGACAGACCTATAAAAGGAAACTCAAAAATTACACCAAACATGCTGAAATCATTCTGTAAAAGCGTTAAGAAAATGACTTAACACAAAATCAAATGCATAGACACATACTAAAGATGCAAAACTCAGAATGGAGGTAAAAATGCTAAGTTTTGATTCAAGGTAAAATTTTGGCAGAGCTCTGCCTTACAAGCCCAAGAGATTTTTTGGGTAGAGTTGTGCCTTAAGGCTGAGAGCAGATTTATTCTCAAAAGAGATGTTTACAATATATAGGAAGAGGAAGAAAACTTGGCGCTTCCTGGAAAGATTTTTTGGTGCTCATTTCTGCTAGTGGCCCATGTGTGTTCTAAATCTTGGGAAGAGGAAACCACTATTACTGATGTCATTCTTCTTGCTCTTTCAGCCCTCAGGGCCGATCTTCTGGTGGGTTGCTATGTTCCTTGGGACTTTTCCCATGATTTGGCGCTTAGGCAGTTCACAAACAATGGCTACTTCACTGTGTTAAATTTGACATTCATGCGGCCATCACCCAACGGCTAGTTTGTCTGCTTAAATTTGATGGCTTTTGGGACATCACTGTAGAAATGAACAGATTCATGCAAAATCAGAAAATGAAATGGCTTGGAACAACAGGGACAAAAGAGGACTGATTTTTGGCCTATTGGGCAAAAAAATGGTCAACAATAAGAGCGCAAGCAAATAAAAGATAACCTTGAGGATAATAAGGAGGTCATTTATAACATCAAATGGGAGTATAGGTATAGTCATGAATATCCATCAATATTTATGAGTGTAATGAGCAAGGTCATATGACCTAATCAAGCCATATGAGGGTTGTTTGAGCGAAGTAGAAGAATGGAATATTTGTTTGTCTAAGGAAGTATTTCTAGATTGTTGAAGGATTTATATTTTTCTTATTGAGAGAAAATTAGGGTTAAAATAGAGATGTGTTCCTTATGTATGATAGTGGACAAAGCAGATAGAGAGCTGTAGAATAGGTCACCATCTGTTGATTGAGCAACAAGTTGTTGTGAAGGTGATCAAATTGTCTTGGATAACTTTTTACTTATTCAAGAGGGAGTTGGAGAAGAATTTTAGGTGTAATATTTGATAAGTTTTCTTTAAGTGGCTGAGTTAATGCTAAGTCACTTAGGGGGTTGGTGCCTCCTTGCAAGTTGAAGCTTTCTAAAGGAATAGTTTAGTTGGTGGTCCTTAAGGGGTTGGTATCTCACTAAATATTGATCCATTACTTATAAGATAGTACTAAATGATGTGTTTTATTGGGTTTTATCCCCCATGAGGGTTTAACACATATCTCTTGTGTTTATATGTTGATATCTTACTTCTTGTTTATGTAATTGCTTCTCTATGCATTGCTTAATCATTATATTGGTTTGAAAGGCTATTAATGTTAAGTGGAAATAAATGAATATTTTAGGACACTAATTCACCTAATCTTAGTGGTTATAATTCCAATAGTTTTTACATTCCCAAAATAGTTAAACTAGTTACAAACTAGATGATCTTATATAACATTACACGAAAGGGTTCAAGAAAAAAGTAAACAGTGTTAAGAAAATTATGGGGTGCATGTTAGAATTTTACTAAAAAAGTAGTACCTCTTATAAATTAAAATTTTTGACCTAATTATAATTGAATTTTTTTTAAAATAGTAGTTTAGAAACTAGTCTTGAAATTGTATAATTCATTTTCGTATATCATTTTAAATTTTTTAGCGTAGATGTCTCAATTAATATGTACAATTTGAGGTTTCATGTTTTTAATGAAGAAAACGTCCACTTAAGACATTATTTTGGCCCCCAAATTCCATGCACTTACCCTCATAAACTCCATGATGGGTTCCAAAAATACCTAAAGTTCATAAGGTTTAACAACATAGATACTATGTTATAGATAATCAGTATATTAATGGTAGTTATGGTATAGAGGGTAATCGACATTTAGATTCTCCTTTCAATTTAGCTCAATGTCATCCCCATAGTAATTTCCATTCATGAAAGGTTACCAATCCCATTTTAGACACATGGACCATTGATTTTGAGTCTCTTGCAGGACTCATTGGTGGTATATTTATTTCCATTTATGTCTTTTTCACTTAACATATATATGTAAAAATACCAAAAAATTAGATATATATGAAAAAATAATAGTACTTATGCATGTTTATATTTATTTCATTTACATCGGTTAATTTGTGAACAATTATAAATTATTTAATAATATCCACTTTAATATCATGTATCATTTGAAAGCGTACATGATTGAGAGCAAAACATACTTTTTACTATTCCTAGACCTAGTTGTAGGTTATTTCACTACCTTAGACACACAAATTACATTCAAATAATAACACCCTATTCTAATAGTAGTGAACCCTAATAATGTCTTATTTCCCCACTATTGTCCTAGTGAGCATAGGTTATTCTTTCTTAGATCCAGATCATAAATAAGACTTCTACATCTTGTATATACACTAACAAGCTAATATGGGACATCTTACACACAATTTTTATTAATCTTTGGCTATCCCCTATTATTTATAGCTTAGTTATTTATATTTCATAAAAACTATTGATATTACTCAATTACAAAAACACTGATATCACAATGGTTATCTAAGTCACCATACCTAATAGTGTTAAATTTTTTTCATCTTGATCGAAAATATATATCTATGCATGTTTCTCATGTTTACTTCCCTATTTCATGTCTTGTGTGTAGTCTTTGTTTTACTTTTGGACATTTTAACATGTCCTTATGTGTTTGTATAATCCTTTATTATATATGTATATCTTTGAGAATAAAATTTGAGCATGCCCCATGTATATGGCCCCTTGGTCTTCTATTACATGGTATGTGTGCTTTGTGTGTGATATTTATTTATGTGTGTCATGTCTTTGCCATCTTATTTGAATGTTTGATATAATTTGTATGCCATGATGGGAATTATGCATTGTCCCATCCTTTTAGATGCCATGATAGATATCATGCATCCTTATCCAAGTTAATCAATTTTAGTTTTACATAATCAGTTCTAGTCATTCATCTATGTGCCTATTTGCTAATATCTATCTGAACAGTCTCACTATGTATTCTTGTTTCTCCATGCATCTCACATTATGATTTAGCTAAGTTTATGCATATGATGATGCCATGATCATCCATGTTATCAGTACTACTAATATTAAAAACTTTTACATAAAATCTATTGCATAATGTTTTATTTTGAGTAATGTTATTGCATATGCTTTATAACTCACCTCAAAATATGAGGCATAAATAATAGTTTATTTTATATACTATGCCTCTACAATGTAATACATAGATCAAATTATGCAAAATTCACACTTTACATCTTATAACATACTTATAAAGAACAAATAAATCATAAATGAAATATCCAAGGGTCCTACCTTCTATACTCACAAGTATTTTGTATAATTTTTTGCATAAGGAAAACACAATGATTCACGTACATAATCATGTGTCTTTGTTTATTGTTATTATACCTAAAAGTTTTAATATATTTATTTATTGATTTTCATCTTCTATAAGGACTAGTGTTATACACATCTCATTGTATGTTTTACATGAAGCACAATACAATGTTGTGATCCACATTTAGGATTCCACTTCAAAGGTATGTTCATGTACACCTTTTTCCTTTTATTCTATATATTTTTTTTTCTGCATTACTATAATAAAAGGGGGGAAATGTAGGCACATAAATTAACATTTAAGATATAAAAAAATGGACTTGTGACTACCATTTTTACACATTTGTCTCACAACCATTTCCATGGCCTTTTGACAAATTTCCTTCACGTTGTGGATGAATGACCCTTTCTTCTAAGAAACTATATAACCCAAGATGCATTTATCCAAACTACTAAGCATCTTAACCTCACTCTAAAAAATAAACTAGACTTTTAGTTTAACAACTCTTACTTTTAGGACAATAGCGCCATGTTTGGATGATAACACTCCTTGATATTGTCAAGTTCTACCAATAGTGTCCTCCCACAAAATAATGACCAATTTTAAATATTCAAATTGATGACAAGGGTTAACCCACAAGTTGATAAATTTACATTAGAATTTATTTTTAAAATACCACTATAAAGCCACATTTGAACATTTCCTCATGCAAGGGGATTCCACATTATAAATTACCAAAATTCTAATCGCACATTGATAGAAAATTCCCTTTTTCTCCTGTTTCTTATTTCATACAACCCTAGTAGCCATGAGCTAAAGTATGAATACACTTTCAAGGTCCCAATCATGGTTGTTTAATATTTAATCACACCAAGATTCTACTAGGATTTTTGATTTTACACTAGTCTTACACACACACACACACACACACACACACACACACACACACACACACACAACATGGGAAAACTACATGGATTTCAATTCCTCTTCTATGGTGTTAGAATGTAGGCAACACTCAACACAAGGGGTATTGAGGTTAAGAACAAATTCACCCTTTAACCCTTTTCATTCTATTATTACATTCATATTTATATGTCATTGATCTAGAGTTTTATGTGATTAAAACTCTACATAATAGTCTTTGCATCAGATAATAATATCTTACAAAGTCGACATAAAAAATAAGTGAAGGCAAACATAGCCTACATGTTTTGGATCTCTACTACCTATTGGACAAGGCCCCTACTGTCTAGTTCCCCTACTACTATCTAGTAGCCCTTGCAACTCCTGTTCTAAGTATGCACTCAGTCAACATAAAATCCCTATCAATCTTATATCTATAAACAATCTATATCTCAATTTTCTAGCTAAGTATATATATTTTCCCATTACACTTTCTATATCTATTATCTTTCTATATTTAACAATTTTCAAATCAATTTAAGTCATTTATTGAATCTTTGCAGAATTTTGATTTTGCACAATAATTTATTACATTTAAAGAATTATTACCTAATTTTTAAAAATTTGATAAAACACAACCCTAAAATCTCTCTTACAATCTTCTATGACATCTTTAACATTACTATAAAAAAAAAGTATCAATAATTCACTTACAATATTTACATAATATATTCTCACACATATAATATCTACTCATATAAAAACTAATGTGAATAATAATAATTCCAACCAAACTTCACATGCATATCCCATGTTGTAAGATTATTTGAGAATGTTATATTCTTTCATTTCCATATCCTCAAATTAAATGTTTTTCTCTTGCATTTCCATATCCTCAAACAAAACATATTAAATTCTCTATTCCAAAGAAATTTTCTTGGGGATTCACCACGGGGTTCCTCATTTGAAATGATAAGATGAAACATTCAACAAATGACATCAATGAAGATCTACAATGGAAACGCAAAGTATTTGAGGGAGAAGCCTAAAATCCCCTCCCCCACCCAAAAAAAATTAAAATAAAATAAAAATAAAAATAAATTTCTTCCCATATTTAAACCAAAAATAACAAATCAAACTTATTATTTTATACATAATACCACTCTAAAGTAGAAGCATGTACATCATCACAGGACTAACATGGAATAATTCTAATTACTTTCAAAAATCAATTAAACTTATTCGTTATATAGCAATGAATATGACGATAGATTTGTGAAGACGATGGTATATCACAAATTTACGCCATCCATTAACTAAAACATAAATGTATTGGGTTTTAAAAAACTTCCTTGTAATATCATATGACATCTAATGCATTCAACATGACAATCTTTTTCAAATCTTCTTAAAATTCATCCTTGAAGTAGAACAGATTCCATACAATCTCCTAAGTTTACCGCATCTCTTTGATACCTTATCTTCTAAATCCAAGGACTTCCTAGTGCGCTCCAATCTTTTTCCTGACATTTCGTCATACCTTTTGTTAGTATTTTCTAGACATTGTGAAAGGAAAACTTCATTTTCAGTAAGAGAAAGTTTCTCTTCGTGTAATAAATCGATTTCCATTCCTATTCTTTCATTCACATTCATCAATTTCACTTCCTTTTTGTCTAATTCACTGTACCCTGAATGCAGCGATGCAAAGTTCATCCTTACAGCTTCCTTTTCTTGGATATTCTTTTTATGCTCTGCATGCATTTCTTCAAAACATCTGTTTAGGTCATCAAGTTTACTCCTAAGTCTAACGTTTTCCAAAATTGATTCATTCACCCTTCCAATCTGCATTTCAAATAAATAATTTGTGATGTATATCTCCTGTTTAAGCATTTCACATTGTTGCTGAAAGAAACATTCCATGACCTCACACTGCTGACTAAAACCCATGTACTGTCTGGTTACCTCAATTGCTTGGGTTTGAAGGTTTTCAATATCTTTTCTCAATCTTATATTTTCTGCAAGAAAATCTTCCACCCTCTCTGCATTACTTGCTAACAGATCTCTTAACTCCTTCCTGTTTTCTTTCATGGAAATGATTGAAGCAGTATAGTTTTTCAGTTGATCGTTCAAATTTTCAATTTCAGTGCACTGTTCTTCTTCTTTCTGATTTATTCCTTCATCATGCACTCTGATTATATCAACTTCTTATTCTCTTCCCTTAAGACCTTAATTTCTTTGACGAGAAGATTGTTAAGCCTTTGAAGATTGGATATCTTATCATCACTGCAATTGTCTATGTGAATCTCACCGTTTTTAAATTCTCCAATTTGAGATATTCAAGAAGGCACTGACAGTCTCTTCGACAATCCGTGCTTCGTCTAGCCTCTTTTACTATTTTTCTGCAAGGCAAAATCCACTGTAACCGAATAAAAATAATTAATACTTACTATTTCCAGGGAACATTGATTCTGATAAAGATAAACTGGGTTAATTTTTTTCTTTTTTTTCACATTAACCCAAACAACCAATCACCCGTCTCTGATAAGTGCAGATTAAACCAAAAAAAACCAATGAAACACTATATGGTATGATTATCACACAAAAAATGTAAGGATCGTTACTAGCATTGAACACTATGTCAAGTATTCTCCATAGTTAAGTCCACTTATCCTATTCTATAAAGCTTTAATATTTAATTTTCCAATTGTAAGTCCGGCAGGTAGGATGGAGTGCCTACTGAGAGATCAAGGTTACTATTCTGCGGGCAGCGAGCTCTTTGAATTTTACCTGGAGCAGATAAAATAGCAGCAGTTGTATTTCTATGATTTCCAGATATAATATAGTACTGGCTTCGTATTTTTGTAAGTACTACCGAGAGATCAGATTTCATCAGTGTTCAATTTCTGCCGGCACACCATGTCAATTTCTCTCAGATCAGATAATACAAGCGGTTGTAGTTACTATAAACACACTATTCTATCTGTAATTTTCGAATGAATTGATATATCTTAATAATATTTCCGTTAAAAAAATAAATAGTAAACTAGAGATAGATAATCTTTCTTAAAAAGTCAGTGTTACAGTTAACAAACCCTAAAAAATAAGGGTTAAGAAATCCTTGAATAGTATAAAAATACAACAAAGTCCATTTTTAACCGCAACAGAACATAGTAAACGGCCAGAATATTGCATGTCTTGTTGCACGGAATCCAGAAAAAATAATATAATCTAACACAATCGTAGGATTACCAGAAAAAATGTAGGATTACAAACGCTTAAAATTATCCTAGATTCCAGTCACTTATCGGAATATAAAGCAAGGAACACTGAACTACAATTGACGGGCGACCATGCCTGTCATGAATTTTTTTGATGACGGTTATTAATCAATATTTTCCTGAATATTGGATGACGCTTGTTTATTCAACATTTTCTTCTAAATGTTAATATAAAAAATGTTAAAATTAATTATATATTTATTATAATTTTTTGAAAAGACTGATTGATTAATTAATTAATCAATCAATCAATCAGCGCTTATCCAAAATCAAGTATGAATTTGACACGGTATACGGCCATCAAATTTACTCCTAAAACGGAACCAATAAAGCAATCAATAAATGGGAGGAAAAAAAAGAAAATTAGTAGTTATGTGATTTAAAACAGCTAAGAGAGTACGCTATTTAAGCAATATAGTTAAAACCAAATAAACATTTAAGCAATATAGTTAAAAATTAAATTACATCAATTAAATATTGATAATTAATAAATAAGAAAAAAGATTTTATAATGGAAAGTGTTGTAATTTGATTTGCATGGATAGTTTAATTAGTGTGTATGATGGTAAAAGTTGTTAGTACGATATTCATATAAATATTTATTAAGTATATTTATTTCAACAATAAAATCATAACATAATTATTAAGTAAATATAATGTTGAGAGATATTAATTTGAAGTTTTTTATTTTAGATTTTTCACAAATTATAATTATTAATAATTTTATTTTTATAAATTTTTTATTAATTTATGATAAATTATATTAATTCAACTATATTGATTGTAGAACACCTCTCAACATAATATAATTCTTTATACTAAATGTGAAATGTTGAGGCGTTTATAATGGAGCCACGAGCTTTGTTTGGGTATTGTAGAGTAAAAAAACTCTACATTTTTCGAGTTCAGTTATGCACTCCAAGTTTTGTCCCTGTGCGCTTTGGTTCGAGATGGCAAAGTTTTTGACTCAGAGTGCGGGCTCGTTTCTTTTGCCATAATTTTGTCTAAGTATCAGGATCAAGCGGAAACTGCCAAGTGTCAGCAGCCGAGACACATTTCATAATTTCTGTAGGTTGCACAGAACATGCCACGTATCTAGTAGTAATTCAACAGAGCGCAACAAGTGTCGGCAACTGCGTTTCATGTTGGCATCCGCATTTCAAATTTCTTTTGAGCGAAAGGTTTCAAAAAGCTAAGTATCATGATCAAGCGAAAGGCACCAAGTGGTAACTGAGGAAGGTTTCAATATGTTTTTCTAAAAGCAACAGAAGACGCCACGTATCCCTAGTTGAAGAAAGCGGAAGTCGCCACGTGTCAACATCTGGAATATCTTCACTTTGTTTCATTGATAAGTAAAGACTGTGGTGGGTCTCGAGTTTTGTTTCTGAGGCAAGCGAAAGCTGCCACATGTCGTCGTCTGTGTAAATATGAAATGAAGCTCGATTGTTCTATAGTATAGATAGAGCAACATGGAAACTGACACATGTCACCTTCAACAAGATTCTCAAAAGGTAGCTAAAAGCAGTGGAGATCACCACATGTCCCTTGTCAAGGATGCGCGGAAAGTGCCACCTGTCCCTGTTCCCTTCTTGAAGTTGCTCGGGTGATAAGTGTTGTGGACCCATTCTCTGTGAATTGTTAAAGTTCATAGAAGCGGATGGTGACAGATGTCAAAGATGGAGCACCCCAATGCGAAGACATAGTAAAGAGTATAAGTAATGCGAGAAGTGCCGTGTGTCTTTGGTAAGTGCTGTGGAACATGCCACGTGTCATTTTTTGGTGCCTCCTGAATAAAGAAGGTTTTCAAGTAGAGTAAGGGAATCGGCCAAGTGTCCTCTCCCTATTGACATAAGGAAGCGTCTTGTGTATCTATTTCAGCGAAGGAACTGCAGGAAGACATAACATTTTAGAATCTAGGAAATATCTTCTGTTAGACACTTCCAGTTTAGTTAGAGTTCAGTTGGGCCATTAGATTGGGAACATGCAGACAATATAGAGATAATCCAATGCTATAAAGAGGGGTGCAGAGATCACCAGAAAGCATCATCAGAAGAGATAGAGAATTTTTTGTGAGAAATTATTGTCAAGAGTTTTTAGACTTTTTTAGCTGTGATCAGGAATGTTATTTGCCTTTGTTCTATTTTCTTGAGTTAAAAAGTTTATGTAATTGTGCATGTTTCTGTGCCTTTTATGTGACTAAAGAATTAATAAGAAGACTGAGTTTTGTGCCTTTGTTGATGTTTTTTGTGTCTTTGTTGAAGTTTTCTGTGTCAATGCAAAAATAGTCTAAGTTGTGAGCCTTTGTTTCTATTGATTTCATCTTTTACATTAATCATGCATTGATTACTCTTTATTGTAATTGAATCTTACATATAGCTTCACTATGCTTAGAATTAAGGGTCGAATTAAATTCAAGTGCATCGCCATAGTTAGAGTTTTCTTTAGTTACACTTGTGTTTCTGTTGAGTTCCTATCCCTTTTCCTATTATACGCTTAATATAAAGAAGAGCCAATTTCTTTAAAATCTGGAGGTTGTTTCAGGTTGCAAGTCCCACATTCCTGAAACGTCCCATTGTTGGTGTTAGAAATAGCACAATTTTAACCATCAGCAATTTTTGGCACCCCCAGTGGGACACCATCTTGAAGTTTCCTTCAAGACCATATGAACCAGAGAGCTACAAGGAGTTAGAGTTGTGGACCAGTAACAAGATCTCAATCTGCTGTAAATCCAAGTATTCTTTTTCCACCATTGGTAACTAGTCCAAGAAGAAGAGTCAATCAATTTATACCAATACCAAGAGTAAACATGGGAGCCCCTATAGCCCCAAGAAATTATGCAAGTTGGAACACTGGTAGTCCTTTGATCCTTCCAATACCACCAGCCACTTGGGACCCTATTCCAGTAAATGCCTTGAAGGCTCTGTCCAAATTCAGTGGGAAAGATTTCAAAACACCTGAAGAACATCTTCAGGATGTGTCTGATATATGTGTTATACATGTGGTTACATAGCAGAATGTTTCCATAAGATTGTTAGCAGCTTATTTTAAAGGAAAGGCTCTAGAATGCTATAGATCCTTGACCCCAAATACAATATATACATGGGATCAGCCTGGAGATATTTTCTTTGAAATATTTGAAGAAAAGGGTGACAAGTCTTCTCTGTTGCAACAATTGATTACTATTCAAAGAGCACCACAAGAAGCAATGACTGACTTCAATTCTAGATTTCAAAAGACTTGGGAAAGGATTCCTGCTACAGCTAGACCATTACCAAGTATGGCTATAGTGTTTTATCTTAAGGATTTAAATTTAGATATATCAGTTATGATTCAGTCACTTGGAAGTCAAACTCTGCCAGAAGCTTATAACTATGCAGTCAGAGCTGAAAATAATATAATAGATACTGGAAAGTTTCCCCCAAGGCCTCCCATGCCCATGTTTCTAGAGATTACCTTAGCATTACCTCTAGAAGCACCTAATTTCATAGCCCCACCTGTGTCTATGTATAAATATCCTCAACCACCTGCTAAAGAACTTGTCCCTGCTCAGTCATTTGAGATGGATGATATCAAGAATATCTTAAGGACATTTTCTAATGAGTTAATTAACATAAAGAGACAACAGAATCCTTACCCCAGACTTCAATATCAAGGCTATCAAGGAAATAGATTCCCATCATAGCCAACCCAATATCAAGGTCATCAAAGACAAAGTAACCCTCAACTAGCAAACTAATTAGTTGCATTCTCGACACCCTCACAGACTGTTCCCACAAATCTAATTAGGGAGATTGTTTAAGGGAAAAATAATTATGCAGATAGCACCAATGCCCGGTGTTTCCCTTGTAATAATGCTCATACACGTAGAGATTGTCCCATGGGTAATCTAAAACAAAAGGTAGTAGAGAAAAGAAGAATGGATGGATAATTTGCCAGTACTTCAGATGCATAAACTTATCAGTCTCCTGGTATGCAAAATTCAGTCCTGATGGCTCAGATGCAAGGGATGTGTCTACAACAAGAAGAAGAAATAGCCCTTGAACATGCTTTGTTTTCATGGGTTGAAGATGAAGAATCAATATTTTTGAATGAAGCTTCTGCTTCCAAGAAACCAGTGGTGCAATCAGACTACTATACTAGATCAAAGAGAAGAATGATGGAACAGCCTGAAGTTGCAAATAATCAAGTTATGGAGAATCCTCCATTTCAAGGTCAAAGAAACATAATTGTTAGACAAGAAGTGTCTCAACTAGTGCAGAATCAAGTGATTCCTAGACAAGTTTAATAAAAAATGAGGTACCCTTATTTTCCAAGAACCCAAGCATTAGGACAAATGAATGTGGTGGAACAACTAAAGAGGACTCCAACACAAGTATCAATATGGGACATATTAGCTATTCCTAAACAAAAATGATATTATAAGAAGCTCTAAAAGGCCAATCAGTGCCCAATCATACTAGGATCAAAGAAAGACCTACTAAAAAATAAAAGCTCAAAGACACAATTCATCTACAGACAACAACCCTTATGAACAATGCACTAGAGGTAAGCAAGTCTAAACCAGAACCATTTTATTTGACTTTGATAGTTGGCAAGAAACTGTTGCATAATGTAATGATAGATTCAGGGGCTAGTACTACAGTAATGCCTAAGCAAATAGCTGATGCTTTAAAAAAAAGTATGAGACACTCACTAAAGGAGTCATGCAACTAGATGGCAAAGTAGTACAAACAATAGCGAGAATTAAACAACTCCCATTGCGATTATATACTTGTCCTAATATGAATGTCAATCAAGATGTAGTAGTCATAGATATACCTCTTGTTTTTGGTTTATGTTTATCCAGAGACTTTACAGCCAAAATAGAAGGATATATGTCCCTTGATTGGTCTCACCTCATCCTAAAAACCAAATATGGTTCAAAGATGAAAATTTTATTTGAGCCACTATCAAAGGATCACATTATTAATGAACCAACATCAAAATTACAGGTAGATCATTCTATGTTAAATAAAGAAGAAAGGGTTTTCATTGAAGAGTTAGGTGACTGGAGTAAAAATGAGCAAGAAGAGAAAAATAACCATTTGTTAGCTATGATGCATAGTGATCCATATGGAAATTATGACTCTACTGGTCTAAGCACTTATGTCATTTTTGATGAAGATCATAAAATCCCAAATGTTTTAAGGGAAGAAACACCAACTACTCAAGAACTTGAAAAAGATTCAGAAATTTGGTCCTTAAATTTTGATGGGGCTAAAAGTAAAAGTGGTGCTGGAGCATGAATTTGTATTGTTTCTCCAAATGGGGAGAAAATTTTGAGAGCTATTCATTTCCAATTTGCTTGTACCACTAATGATGCTGAATATGAATCGTTAGTTCATGGGCTCATTTTTGCTAAGAAAAAGGGAATAAAGAATTTAATAGTAAAAGGAGATTCAAAATTAGTTGTGAAGCAAATTAAAGAAAAGTCAATAGCCAAAAATGTAAGGATGAGATCCTATAGACATAGAATTTAGGATTTAATAGAAGATTTTGAATCTATCAATATTGAAGTAGTTCCAAGAACCCAAAATTTTGAAGCTGATAGGATGGCACAGATTGGCTCGCAGTTTGATCCAGCAACTGGCCTACTAGTTAACAATGAGTCAGTAAAAGTTATAGTAAGGCCAGTTATCCCAGATAATGATGAGAATTGGCAATTGTTTGAAAATGATTCTCAGGTTCTCTCATTCTTACAATAATAAGGGGAATTTGCTGATCAATTGCAACCAAAAATTGAAGAGGCATATGGGGATCAAATTATACAATTAAAGAATAATAAGCTTCCCAAAGGCTTAATCACTTTAGAAAACTTATTTGATCTAGAAGATGTAGGTCTAGAGAAGAAAAAGTTTCAAGTAAACAAAGAAAATTATTCTGAAATAGAGGTGAGTGAAGGGAGAAAATTTAAAATTGGAAATTATGCAACTCAAGAGGAAAGAGAAAGACTAATTGACTTGTGCAAAAGGTATGACAGAGTCATAACCTAGAGCTATGAAGACCTTCATAGATATAATAGAGACATCATTTAGCACACAAAAGAGCTGACTGAAGGATCAAATCCAGTCAGATAAAAGCAGAGGCTAGTAAATCCAAGGATTGTATCTCTAATGGTGGATGAGTTGCAGAAACTTTTAGATTCTAAAATAGTTTTTCCTATCAAGCACTCAACCTGGGTATCAAATCTAGTACCAGTCAAGAAAATGAATGGTGATATAAAACTCTGTGTAGATTTTATAGACTTGAATAGAGCATCTCTGAAAGATCACTATCCCTTGCCTTCTATGGAACAAATTCTACAGACTGTGGCTTGATCAGAGAGATTTTATTTGCTAGATGGTTTCTATGGATACAATCAGATTTGGTTGGCTGATGAAGACCAATATAAGACTACTTTTACTACCAAATGGGGAACATTTGCATATGCTAAAATGCCATTTGGCTTGTCGAATGTTGGAGCCAATTTTAAAAGAGTTATGGATGTAGCATTTGGGGAACTTTTAAATAAAATCATCTTGATTTATCTTGATGATCTTACTATTTTTTCCAAGAATTTTGTTGATCATTTTGATCATTTAGAATCTTTTTTCAAGAAATGTCAAAAATTTGGAATATCATTGAATCCCAAGAAATGTATCTTTGTGGTACCTCAAGGAAAATTATTGGGACATATAGTATCTAAAGAAGGAGTCTCCATAGATCCAGAGAGAGTGGTAGCTATAATGAACTTACCTCTTCTAGTAAATAAGAAAGCAATTCAATCTTTCTTGGGGAAGATTAATTTTGTCAGTCGCTTCATATCTGACTTTGTAGGCTTAGTAAGACCAGTGACACTCTTGTTGAAAAAGGACTTGATTTTCAAGTGGACTACAGAAGGAAGGCAATCCTTTGAAGAGGTCAAGAAAGCTATCTCAATAGCTCTAGTACTTAGAAACCTAGACTTTTCTAAGCCTTTTGTAATGTATGTATATGGACGAGAGCTTAGTATTGATGTTGTCCTAACATAGAAGGATGATAGACAGGAGGGAGAGCATCTAATAGCCTTGTTCTCAAGGACTCTTAGGGAATATGAAACCAGATACAAATTTGTGGAAAAGCAATCTTATGCTATGGTAAAAGCCCTCAAGAAGTTCAGGCATATAGTATTAGGAAGTAAAATTTTGATACTTGTGGCTCACCCAAGTGTCAGAGAATGCATTATGGAGGGTGAAAATATTGAAAAAAGAGCAAAATGGATAACAAAAATCCTTGAATATGATATAGAGGTAAACCCACTAAGTTAGTCAGAGGTAGGGGATTATGCCAATATATGACTCAAGAGCTTGAAAAGATGATACCTATGGAAACAGATTCATAAATGGAAAAGGAAATTGTATTGAGGATATAAAAGGATGATCAGGACTCCTGGGTCACAAATAAGATTCATTTTATGAAATATGGGATTTACCCAAGAAAACTCCCTCAAAACAATAGGAGATACTATAAGGTGCAAGGAGTTCATTTTTTTTTAATTAAACAAGTTCTTTTCAGAAGAAATTATGATGGCAAACTATTAAGATGTGTAGAAAAAGATGAGGCTAAGAAAATCCTGCATGAAATGCATCATGGAGTATTAGGTGGACATTTTTATGCAAAGACCACAACTATAAAGATAAGTGAGGCAGGTTATTTTTGGCCTTATTTATTTACAAACTATTATCAACTGGTTAAAAAGTGTTAATCTTGTCAATATTATGTGGGGATGAGAAGGAATGCAGCAATGCCCCTTAGTCCTATAATTGTTGATGAACCTTTTGCTTAATGGGGTCTTGAATTTATTGGGATGATAAATCTAGTGTCTAGTGTGGGTTATAAATGGATCTTAACTACCATAGATTATTTCACCAGATGGACCGAGGCAGTACCACTCAAAGAAGCAATAGAAAATGTGATCCTAGATTTTCTATGGAGTATCACTACTCGCTTTGGGGCTCCACACACCATAATTTTAGATAATGCTAAAGCATTTTTAGGGTCTAAAGTATCTGAATTTGCATTAAAGCATGGAATATATCTAAAAACTTCCTCTAATTATTACCCTCAAGGTAATGGTTTGGAAAAATCAACTAATAAAACCCTAATTAGACTCATCAAAAGAATAGGGGCTGATCATCACAAAGAGTGGCATAAAGTGCTTAATTTAGCACTGTGGACTAATAGAATCATGCCTAAATAGGTGATCAAAATGTCCCCATACGAATTGGTTTATGGAAAGCCTGATGTAATACCCCTAAGCTTGGAAATTCTTGCTCTCCAACTGATCAAATAGATTGAAATTGAGGAAAATGGCCCCGTGCAGGTCAGACTCACGGAACTTTTGGAAGTTCAAGAAAAGAGGGATGCAGCAAATGATTCATTGGTAAAGCATCAAAAAATAATTAAAGATTTTATTGATAAAAGGATTTGAAATCCCCATTTCGAAACAGGCTCAATTATTTTGAAATGGGATGCAAGAGCCACCAAGCTGGGTCAACACACTAGATTTGAAGCATTATGGACCGGCCCTTATAAAATTTGTGCATGTAAACAAAAAAAATTGTTTGAGTTAGAAATAATGGAAGGCGAACCTGAAGAGATACCTGTGAATAGGATCTATTTGAAACATTTTAGTTAAGTTGTGTCTCTAATGTATTATAGTTAGATAGTTTCCCTTTCCTAGTTTCTTTATTTTCTCGTTTTGCTTTCCTGCTCTTCTTTTAAATAAGTGTTCTTTGAACACGTAGCCATAGCTCAGGGCCTTTTTCAAATTTTTTAAAATTCTCGACAAATTAAATATCTCCCAAATCTTTAAATTCCCCAAGGTACCTTGCATAGCCACTTGCACAACATGTTTATCTCGCTGTCCCATAAAGATTTAGTAAGATTTGCTAACGGTTATCTGAGTTTAATGCCATTTTGAGACTTGATGGGTCAATAAATACTTCATAACAAGAGTTAAAGCTTATAGTGTCTCAAACATTCTTGCGTCTGTGAGAAAATTCTTGCTACTTACATTTTTAGTTCCTAGCAAACCTGCTTAAGCAAAAGTGCCTTCTATATTACAAAAGTTTCATACCTATTAATACAAGTTCACTATTTTCAAGAATAGATATACATATGGAGGGAGCACAATATTTGCAACAAGGGTCTGGGATTTATGAATCCATTAACAAGTTTCTTACAAGCAAATCATATGCTTTAGCCCTTGCTCAAACATTAAAGACCTACCTGCGGACTAAAGTCCCTGAAGTTGGTCAAGAAAATGACCCAGCAAAGGTAAAAGATTATGTAGACAGAATCATGGACCCAATTCTTCAAAGAAATAGTAGAAAAACTCTTAGAGAAGGGGCACATCAAAGGTGTCTTCAGAGAGCCAAGGTGGGACAATACGAGACATTCACAATGAGGATATGGACTTCAAAACTAGCACAATTCATTGTCTTAGGTGTGCATCCATGCCCTGACTTGGTTGAAATATGCACTAGATTATTTCACTCACATTCAAATACCATACAAAAAGGGCCATTCACGGTGTAGATTACACCAAAGGCTATCAGAGAGATGCTAGCCCCCTATCATGGTACGATAGCCACGTTTCCCACCATTGTCAAGATGTAGAAAATGTGGGCAAACATCAATACTCAATTGAGGTTTTTGAAATCAAAGCTACAATTAGGTGATGATGATACCACTGTGCCGACACTACCTACAGCAAGAGCACAATTTACACAAGCTAGTTAAGATGCACTTTCCATGATGGCTTTTATTATCAAAATGAAAGATGATATAGTTATTTATGAAGAACAAATGGCTATCCTCTTTAGATTGAAAATTGTTGACAAGACTCAAGAGTATCAGCTTGATTTCTCTGAGTAGATTGCATATTCAATGGTGCAACAACTTGCCCAGTTCAGATCTAAAGATATTTTTAGGTATTTCACTTATCTATTTAACCTTATGTTATATCAAAATTCTGGTATCTTTTCCCAAAACATGCATCTAAACATGTATGACCCAAGTTTTGGTCTATATAGGACCACTCTTGTGTCTACATGGACACATATTTTATCCAAAACTAGAAACCCATATAAATTTTGGGAACTTTTTGTTGCCCCTATTTTTTGTCATTTGAATCCAGAACTAGTTATAAATATACTGTTTCTAAGTGTATCAAATCTTATGACCAATTTCCCTATCCCTTGTGATTTATTTTTTGGATCCCATCATATGATTATTAGAGTCCATGGTTCTAGTGGGAACCAGTGTTGCTACCTAAGATTTTGACCCTTAGGTTAGCATTCATAGAAGTCACCAGGTAGGTGTCTATGGTAGATAATGAATATGGCTATGGGAAGAAGAAGAGGAAAATGTATGATGTCCCATGGATGACAAACAACATGGCACTCCAGAGATTCTGAGATTATGTTGCTTAGAAAGCTAGCCTTCCTGGGTTTCCTTCTAATTGAAGATAAATGGGTATATGACCCAAATGGTTTCATAACTTCATGGATTAGGACTAATAGGGTTTCTGCCAAAAGTGCACATGAGGGCCACCCCTTTTGGGAAAACAAGAAAAATCCTAGGGAAGATATTCTTGAATTTTATGTTGAATTGGCATATTTGCCCCTTCAACAAAATAGATCATGGGAAAATTTTTATGCTAAGCAAAGGGATTTTGATCCTAAAATCACAATGACTTTTGGTTTAAGAAGGGCACTAAAGAATAAAGACTGGGATGCTAAGAAAATAGAAGCCTATTCGAAATATAGGCAAGAAATTTGTCATACAACTCACTCTTTTGGAAACATGGACTCGGATTAGAAATGGGAAGAACTCTGGGATGAATGCCATTTGTCTCCTATATCTAGCCATGATACAAGCAATTTGCTGACATAGGGTGGAGATCCAAAAACTAGAGCAAGATCTAGCCAAACATCACAGGCCCTAGGGCAAACCTCAGCTTCAGTCATTGTAACTGTTTGGCCCCAATCTCTTAGCGTCATTGAAAACCAAAAGAGTGTGGTATCTTCACCACCAAAAGATTCTCCATCAGCATCAATCCTTGAAAGTTCCTAGTTTTGCACAAGCACCACTAACAACAGTGGTAGATGTTGAAGAAAAAAAAGCACAGCCAAAAGAAGAAACACCAAGGAAACATAAAAGGATAAAGTCTCAAATTGATTCAGAGGAGAGGGTAGAACCCTCACAACACCAAATATAGAGTACCTTGGTGGCTCCTTAGGTAAGTATTGTTTCTCCTTCTTCTCAATCTCTCTCTTCTCTTATAGGGGCAATGATTCCATCTGGACAAATGATTTCCTCTGCCACCTCTACTGCGCCCATTTCTCATTTTGCCCCATCTATCCATACTCAAGCTATATCATTACCTCACTTTTCTCCCTCTGTCCCAAGAAAATACCTCCTCAAAATTCCCCTAGCCAACATTTGGCTATTCCATATGGATTGCCCCAAGGTTATCGTTTTGTGAGTGGGCATATTGCCTCTCCTTCTACCTTCCAAACTCAAGTAGATGCTGCTAGGAAGGCGAGGGAAGCCTGAAGAGAGAAAAAGAGGATCAAGGATAATAGAGCCTTGGATACACCACATCTGAGGTCACAATTTGACCCAATCCAATAGAAATTGATAGTGACCCATTTGTCACCAAATATTGCCAATCCAAATGAGCAGATGTAGCCTGAAGATTACACAATGAATGTAGTGGCTATAAACATGTCCTTGTTTATACCACAATATAGGGTCAAGCTGCTAGATTAATCTACTTTTGTAGTAGCTAAAGGTTAATTGAAAATATCAAGGAAGCTACAGAAGATGGAGGCTGATCTAGCCAAAGAGAAGGCAAATTATAGCAGTTTGACCACAGAGATCAATACTAAGAATATTGAAATAGAGAGTCTTAATAAATAGTTGCAAGATACTATTTCTCTTCTGAATCACCAGGCTATCAAAGCCCAAAATGATTCTTTGAAAATAGGGCTGATGTAGGTAAAGGATGCAGTGACAACCTTAAGGCAGGAAAAGGTAACATTTCAAGAAAAATGAGAGGAAAGCCTGCTATAGGTTAATCAAATTCAACAAAAGATGTTGAATGAGCAGAATAATACCATGGCTATACAGGCACAACTTCAAGCTAAGTGACAAATGGAAAAATAATTGACACTTGAGATAAGAAATAGGCCAAAGAATGTAGAGGTGTTAAATCTTGTGAAGGAGCTTTATGAATCAATATGGAAAAGAATCTATCAAGAGATTATTCAGCGCAAACCTTCTCTAATATTTATGCTAAATTAATATAAATTGTGTGAAAAGGTAGAGACTTCAGTTGAAGACACTTTGTCTACCATTTCTGGGAGAGTGTTGGATTCTCAAATGTTGTTGCAAAAGTTATATGATGTAACTGATGGAACGTTGACAGCAGGAGGGATTAGTGACAGAATGGTCACTGCTAAAAGAGTGAATGAGGTTCTCAATTTCAACTCCACAAACATCAATTGTAGAGAACTTCTAGATGTGATGAAAGAAGGAATCAGCAAAATGAAACAACACATTGAAGACCTAGTGCAATTAGTTCTTCCTTCCCCTTTTCCTAATGACAACACTGTGTTGATGATTGATGAAATTAAATCATTGTTGTTATCTAGGTAGAATGATCAAGCAATTTTTTAGGGTTTAAGAGATGGTTCCTCAGTGCTAGAAGTAGAAGCTATTTTGATTCCCTTTTCCCAGTTAGAACTTAAATTGAAGGATACAATTCATATTTTGTAGAATTTTTCACACAAGGATATTATCAACCTTGATTTAGCCTTCAATGAATTGAAAAATAAGAAGAGCTTATCTGATGATGAGTGGTTTGCTTATCAAATAGCTTTACTGAAGTTGTGATTTTTATCACATCTAATCGAGTGGGAGATTGTGGATTTTTCTTTTTGAGCAAGCTTAAAAGTCCTTGGGGTTGACAAGAACTATAGAGTAAATAAACTCTACATTTTTTGAGTTCAGTTATGCACTCCAAGTTTTTTCCCTATGCGCTTTGGTTTGAGATGGAAAAGTTTTTGACTCAGAGCATGGGCTCATTTCTTTTACCATAATTTTGTCTAAGTATCAGGATCAAGTAGAAACTGCCAAGTGTCAGTAGTCGAGACACATTTCATAATTTCTATAGGTTGCTCAGAATGTGCCACGTATCTTGTAGTAATTCAATGGAGCATGACAAGTGTTGACACCTGAATTTCATGTTGGCATTCGTGTTTCAAACTTATTTTGAGTGGAAGGTTTCAAAAAGCTAAGTATCAGGATCAAGCAGAAGGCACCATGTGGTAACTACGAAAGGTTTAAATATGCTTTTCTAAAAGCAACAGAAGATGCCACGTATCCCTAGTTGAATAAAGTGGAAGTCGCCACGTGTCAACATCTAGAATATCTTCACTTTGTTTCATTGATAAGTAAAGAATGTGGTGGGTCTCAATTTTTTTTTTGAGGCAAGCAGAAGCTGCCAAGTGTCACCATATATGTAAATATGAAATGAGGCTTGATTGTTTCTATTGTATAGACAGAGCAATGTGAAGACTGACATGTGTCACCTTCAACAAGATTCTCAAAAGGTAGCTAAAAGTAGTGGAGATCACATGTCCCTTGTCAAGGATGTGCGAAAAGTGCCACCTATCCCTGTTCTCTTCTTGAAGTTGCTTAGGCGATAAGTGTTGTGGGTCCCATTCTCTGTGAATTTTTAAAGTTTGAAGAAGTAGATGGTGACAAATGTCAAAGATGGAGCACCCCAATGTGAAGACATAGTAAAGAGTATAAGTAATGCGATAAGTGTTGTGTGTCTTTGGTAAGTGCTGCAGAACATGCCAAGTGTCATTTTTCAGTGCCTCTTGAATAAATAAGGTTTTCAAGTAGAGTAAGGGAATCAGCCAAGTGTTCTTGCCCTATTGATAGAAGGAAGTGTGCTGTGTATCTATTTCAGTGAATGAAATGCAGGAAGATAGAATGTTTCAGAATCTAAGAAATATCTTTTGTTAGACACTTCTAGTTTAGTTAGAGTTCAGTTGGGCCATTAGATTGGGAATGTGCAAACAATATAGAGCTAATCCAATGCTATAAATAGGGGTGTAAAG
Organism: Torreya grandis; assembly: GCA_037957365.1. NCBI lineage: Eukaryota > Viridiplantae > Streptophyta > Pinopsida > Cupressales > Taxaceae > Torreya > Torreya grandis. The sequence continues at coordinate 634,171 of JARHVA010006927.1, read as the reverse complement.
ATCACCAGAAAGCATCATCAAAAGATAGAGAGAATTTTTTGTAAGAAATTATTGTCAAGATTTTTTAGACTTCTTTTAGCTGTGATCAGGAATATCATTTGCCTTTGTTCTATTTTCTTGAGTTAGAAAGTTTATGTAACTGTGCATGTTTCTGTGATTTTTATGTGACTAGAGAATTAATAAAAAGACTGAGTTTTATGCCTTTGTTGATGTTTTCTATGTCACTGCAAAAATAGTCTAAGTTGTGAGCCTCTATTTCTATTGATTTCATCTTTTACATTAATCATGCATTGATTTCTCTTTATTGTAATTAAATCTTACATATAGCTTCACTGTGCTTATAATTAAGGGTCAAATTAAATTCAAGCGCATCGCCATAGTTAGAGTTTTCTTTAGTTACACTTGTGTTTCTGTTTAATTCCTATCCATTTTCCCATTATACGCTTTATATAAAGAAGATCCAGCTTCTTTAAAATCTAGAGGTTGTTTCAGGTTACAAGTACCACATTCTTAAAACTTCCCATTGTTGGTGTTAGAAACAATGCAATTTTAACCATCAATAGGTATGTAAGAGATCTTACTGATAGTAATCACACAAACTCACAAATAAAACAAATGACCTCAATCTCAAGAAATAATGACCAAATGAATATTTATGGAGATAAAATGATCAATCATGAACACAAATACATTAAGAGTGAAAGTGTAATTTATTATTTTCACATTAAATAATCAACATTCTTAGACCATGCAACATAGGTTTTAAAAAATAGAAACGGATAAACACATGATTCAGGGTCACAAAAATAAAATAACTAGTCTTTTTTGTACTTAAAACACATGCAATGTTAAAATCTCAGTCCATTCATGGGTGTGCCTCAATCCTATAGTTCCATACTCTTACATAAGACCTAAATCAAGTCTCTAAGTACATGTCTATAATGGCTTATCTATAACTCTTCACCACTTTCTACCTATTCAGCTATTTGAACTACTCTTTTCTGTTAGTCTAAACCTGAGTGAAGCTATTCTTGATTGGAACTCATCATTTTAAATTTAAGGCATTTTATGAGAACCATTATGGAATCCCAAAAATTCATCATCTTAGCACATGATGTTTCATCTTCCACTGTGAAACTTCTTTTTCCATTAGTTATGCAAACTCCTTGAAAGATGTGCACATATTTATGATGAATGTGCTCACTTAATGCGAGCCTAAACCTAACACACAACATGGTAAAACATGGTTCATAGTGTCCATGTAGTTTTTATAAGCTGAAATGACTCCATGTAGAAGTATTATTACACCATATATTGAAGTTACCTAAAGGATGTATTCCCAACATGAGATGGTGTGATGCATTTTAGCGTGTTTAAGATTTTTGGATTGAAACATAGTCGTGTTAATTTTTAAATTTTTTTTGCACTTCCTAAAGATGTCCAAATGTTGTATACATGGCACAAGGTGGCACAATGAATAATATGGAGTTTTAGTGGTCTACATAAAATAAAGAGTTTTACATCTTGATTTTAAGGGTTATGCAACTAAGAAATGGTGTAAGGCATCTTATAGTGATAATTTGATGATTGGGGAGAAATTTCAAACCTTTTGATTTTTTGCTAGATTGTAATAATAGATTCAAATACCAAAAGTATGCACATGTTACTTATCTTTACTCATGTTTTTGATTGATCTAATATTGATTGTGAGCTCACATACTCCTATATCATACACTCATACACCTTGGGTAAGAGAAATAAAATAAATTACTCATAAACATTATATAAGCTATTTTATTATTTTTCCATATTTAGTAATATCATATGTACTCATACAAGTTGCGTATCCAAATTCTCCATCCTTAAACTTTTCCAATTAATTTTTATAATTGTTTCCTCTTTTTGTTGTGTTAATTCTAGTTTCAATCACCATATGGACATCCTATATTACCTCCTCAGGGATTTGTGGTTTATAATATGGAATTGAGGAATATAATTGTGTACGTTTATCACTATTCAAATCCTCATGATACTTATAAATCTAATACATTTTATATGGGTTAAATATATATCACATCTAGTAAATATATCTCATACAAATTTTCAACAAATTTTATCATTAATCTCAATACCTAATCTTATTTTGCTTTATCATATGATGCATTCCTATTGGGAATTTCTCCTTAAAATGAAGTAAAATATATATCTTTATTTTTTTATGTCATGTTCACACTTTTTTTGAAGTCTATCTTATTTAAATGTTATCAAGGAATGATTTAATATGTATATAACATTGTTTAACAGACATTGAATGATGGTGATTATCCTCACGTTTGTGGGAAAGGTTGGGTGTAACTTCATGAATGATCTCCTATTTCACCTATTGGTTTTCGTATGTAAGGACTCTTTGTGTCCTTCTTTGAGAATGGATCTTATAGGGGATTATCTCGAGTTGCTTTTGATGTATTTTTTTAAGAGTCATTTTTTGGTGCACCTATTATTGGTTGCATATAATGTATCATATATTAAACATATTTAATATAGTTTGTCTTTATTGGTAAATTTATCTCTTGTTTGAATACTTTACGTACCATATTTTCATTGTTTGGATCTAGTTTATTCATTCATTGGTTCAAATAATAATATTGTGTTCCAGTAGGTGGACAAAAAATAATTCAAAAATAAACCCTAAAAAATAGTTATTTTTTTAAAAATGGAAAATGTATATGCACTTTATATTTGTATATATAAGCTAAAACACATATGTTTGATTAATATCAATGAAAAAAACATAGTGAATATCGAGAAGAGATTGGAAGGGTATTTGACCTTTTTATGCCAAAAATTATGACACAATATTATGCTTTGACCCTGTTAGATCCATTTACTGATTGGATGTGTGTGTGTGTGTGTGTGTGTGTGTGTAGAGGAGTTTTATCAAAATTAATTCTAACATATTTTATTTGTGAGTGTTTTGGGTGCATATCAAATATTTCCATTGCATTAAACATGAAATATAAGGCCAATTTTGTCCTTTATTCCAATTAAATCTATGATCATGATCTCATTTGGAAAACCATGTATATTGTGTTCCATGTAGATTTGTAGAACTCCTAGGGTTAATAATAACCTAATGAGAAGGAAAATATCCTTTTCAATTGATTTGGTATGTTTTTAGGGCCAAATTTTTTATTATTTTTTGTAACTTGTGATAAGTCATTATCTATTATATTTAGCTACAAATTATATATGAGTCCATTGAGAGGGTGATTGTTTTTCACCTTTCCTATTTTTTCATGATATACATAGTTCTTGAGTTCTTAATGTGGCATATTGGAGACTCTCACTAGATTATTTTATTTTTATTTTTTGCACACCTACCATGTTTACACTTTAGAGATAGTGAGACAATTTTTCTTCACTCCATAATCAACATTACTTGGGGTCTTGGATAGTATTTATGATTCCTTGCTTGTCTAATTTGATATGTACCTACTGATTATCCCAATAAGCTGTAGAAAAGAGATTGGTTTTTTTTCATCCCAGAGCATTTTTTTAACAACCCTTTTAGGTATTTCAAAATTATATTCAATTCCAAATATGTATTACATCCTACCCTTTTTAGGTTTTCCAAATTAAGAATAGTTTTTGAGCCAACCCTATTTGGTTTTCATCATGAATTCCATTTAGATGGATCACATATCTATAGTCAATCTTGTTCACACATATGTTCATGGAATAAAATTTTTATTCATTATTTTGGAGGCTTTATAATAGTTGACAAACATCTTATTTAGAAACTTCATTTATATTTGTTCTGTTTCATTGTACATAGGTACCTTATCGGGCTTAGTTTTTGAGACTGATACATATAAGCTTAATACTTGTTATATTTTACCACATAAACTAAAATTATCTTTATTATAGGTGTAACTATGTGTCAATTTCATAGATTGTGAGAATTCTAGTTTAGTTAGATGCATTAACAAGGTGTGATTTAATATGTGCCTAAAATTATTTAATGCACATACAATGTTGGTAACTATAGTCACATGTGTGAGAAAGGATAGGTTTGACTTGGAGAATGATCATAAATTTAAGCTCAAAAATATTAGTATCCCACTCACATATTTTTTTTCCTATGTGACGATACTTTGTGTCCTTTCTTTATGATGGATCATAGAGAGATGGTGGAGATGTAGTCTTGTAGATTGTATTATTCTAGTGTAACCATTTATATTTTAACATAATGTATTTTATATTACACATTTTAATATAGTATACTTATTTGAAAATATTCCTCATATTTTAATAATTAATGTGCCATATAATATTTTTTTGGATTTAGTTTCATTCTTCATTGGATTCTTTTACTAGTTGCATATATATGTATTTTTATGTGTATGTGTGCGTGTACACACAAATACACATATGCGTGTGCATGTATGTGTGTGCACACACATGTGTGCATGTACACACAAATACACATATGCGTGTGCATGTATGTGTGTGCACACACATGTGTGCGTGTGGCAGAGATTTGTTGAGTATTTTTCTAGTGCATTTTGTTTGTGAGTGTTTTTGGTGTATACTAGACATTCCCACTACATTCAACTTGAAAGAGAAAGTCCCTTTAAAAAATATTTCTACCTTAATATAGCATCATGATCTATTTTATAAACCTATGTATATCATGTTCCATGCAAATCATCAAAATTTACAAGGTCAACAATAACCGAATGAGGAGGAAAATGACGTTTTAAACTCATCTAAAATGTTTTTAGAACCAAATTTTGCATTTACTTAGTAACATGTGATAAGTTATTATCTATTAAATTTAGCTATGAATTGCATCTGATCCGTTTGGAGAGATATTTTTTCACCTTACTTATTTTTTTGATATCTACACAATTGTTGAGTTCTTCATATATATAACATTGGGAACTCTCCCTTGATGATTATTTAATTTTTTTTCCTCACCTATGACATTGAAAATTTTGGAGATAATGAGATTATTTTTATTCACTCCATAATAAACATTATGGGTGGTGTTGTGTATTTTTAGTGCTTCTTTTATCTCTTGAGTATGGAATATACATAGTCATTCTTCCTATAAGCTAAAAAAAATATTGGTTGTTTTTAAATCATAGATAATTTTTATATCAACATGTCTGTGGTTAAAAAAATTATTTTCAATTTAAAATCTATATTTGAGATAACACTTTTGAGGTTTTCATAATTTATAATAGTTTTTGAGACAAACCTCTTTGGTTTTCACTATGCATTCTGATTAGATGTATCACATTCATATAGTCACTCTTCTTCACACATATAAGTTTTTGGAAGCAAATTTTGATCATTATTTTGGAGGATTCATCATATTCAACAATAATCTACTCAAAAAACTACATTGATGATATTTATCTTTCATTGTACATGGGTAGTTATTAAGCTTAATTGTTGAAACCCATACAAATGAGATAAAGACTAATTTTATTTTACCACATCACCTAAGATTAAATTAAGGGGTGGTTTAATTGTGTGTCATTTTTAAAAATGTGGTGAATTCAACCTTAGGTAGATGCGTTACTAAGGTGTGATTTAATATGGGCATAACATTGTTTGATGCAAATTTAATATTGGTAGATAACATAACATATGTAAACAAGAACATTGGGTGTAACTCAATGAATGATCCCACATTTCACTCCCACCTCTTTATTTTCTATTAAAAATATCTTTTTATCCTTGTTTTTTAAAGGATTTTAGATGACATTATCCTAAGCTAGTGGAGATGTAGTCTTTTCGAGAGTCATGCTTTGACATAACCATTTTTTGTTGTACAAAATTATATATATATATATATATATATATATATATATATATATATATATATATATATATATAATGAATAGTTAAAATAGAGTATCTTTATTGGTAAATATCTCTATTGTTTGAATATATTATGTGGATGATATATATGAAAAATAACATGGGATTTCTCTTTCCAAACATGGTTTCAATTGTAAGAGTTATGTTTCCCAATATGTCCTTAGAGCTATGTTATTATTTTTATAATAATCTCCAAGTTGATATGCTTGCTCTTTTGTTTTGAGACAAACACACCACTTGTATTTCATAGAATTTTTCTCTAAATTATCTCACTTAATGAGTATCTTATGCATATAATCATTAAAATATTTTGATATGATACTTATTTTACATAAATCAAATCAATTTTATTCATAACCTCAACAATACCTTTAGATTTGAATCCATATATAATATGAACCAATCTCTTGGTTTTAATTATAATACTTAATTTTTTTACACAATTCAATCATCTTGTGTGAGAATCATATCCCACTTCTTCATCTTTCTATCGACCAAGTATCTCACAAAAAATACAATGTTTCTAATTAATGTGTTTGTTTTGACAATCCATTTGTTTATGATAGGTTGAATTAAAAATCAACCTTCTTCCAAACAATATCTATAAATGAAATAAAATATTGGTATCTCTATATAAAAATATGGTATACATAGGAAATCCTTATAACCTTACAACATCAATGACATAAAAAATTACAATATTTGAGGCATCAGTAATTTTGTTTCATGATATGAAGTTAGTCATTTTATAAAATATATCTATCAAAACTAAGATGGAATTATTATCTTTTTTAGTTCTTGATAGTCCAAGGATAAAATCCATAAATACATCTTATTTTACTAAATTATGAAATTAGAGTCTAATGCCATAAATAAAATAATAAAACTATTTTTTCAAGGGAGATCTATCATATGCTAATTATAAACAATAAAATATATTTTTATTAGTGGCTAAAAATAGTAATAAATCATGAAAGATATTAATTCAACAAGAAATAATTAATATAAGTATTGAATGTCATGAAAGATTCAAACTTGGGAAATAACATGTGGATTTTTAAAATGTAAGAGTGGTCTTGAAATGATGTATTAAAATTTTGTGAAAAAATATGTAGTACTCACTATCAAAAAATTGATTTAGCACTTATCAATCTACCACCAAATATGACTATGGCATATTCAGTTATTGAATATGCCCATGTAAAATCATTGATGAAAAATGTTCTTTATGTTCAATACATTATTTACTCTTTTTTATATTCCTATTTTTCTTATGTGGGTTATCATTTTGATATCATATAGTCATATGATTGTGATTTATTTAACATGTAGGTAGAATATATATAATTCAATGTCTTCTTCTTCTCTTAACCTAATTCGCTATAAAAAAATATGAGAAAGAGAAGGGACATAATAATTTATATAATAAAACTCAAAGGAAATTGAAGTTACTTATCCCACAAATTATAATCAGACTCATTGTAGTTCTAGTATCATCTAACTATTATTTTGAGCAAGGTCTCTAACCTCCTCTTCCATATAAGTGATAGTGAAAATAAATAAACATTTTTATAGACATTTTACATGTAAAGTAGGATTATTTAATGATAACTTGAATAATGTTTAATTTTCAAGGTGGAATATTATGTCACAAGTGTATTCATTTGTATGGATAATAAATGATCTAACTTGAATTGTTGATAAGTATTCATCATTATACTATTAATTGATAAATTATATTAGCTGAGGTGGTATATCTAGATAACTATAGAACATGACCTAAGCCATGGGAGAATGTATGGAAAATTAAAAATAATTAAAATCAAATATTGGAAATGATGATAAGGTGGAATACCCACATAAATGTACATGACATATTCCATATCCTTTTGAATATGAAGAGGTAAAATTTGGTGGTACACATGTAACCTCCGAATCCATCCCACAATAGAAATATTTCCACCATCAATTAAAATAGATTAATATTTTAAAAAATAAGGATCAAAATATGAAATGGATGAATGTTGAATACATTTAGAAGGATAATATTATAGAGAGAGGTAGTGTGGGGTAGCAAATGTCCAAAAAATAGCCAAATATATACAAGTGTATAGAAATAGTTAAAATTAATCATAGTAAATAGTTTTGTACCAAAATGATATGTTTACGTAATTCAACTACTATTATGCATATATTCGAATCAATGAAATCATTTGTTAAAGTATAAAAATAAAAAATTGAATAACACACCTTATCTTACCTAGGAAAGGATAAATGAATGTAGTGATGATCAACATATGCTTTATCCACATGGATTTGTTATTACCTGTAAAGTTGGCATACTTAAAAATTATGTCCAAATGAAAAAATTACTCAATATCATATCGATGTGAAGCATAGTAATATTGAAAAACATAATTTTAAAGATGAGCATAAGAATGATACACGTGTTTGTATTTAAATAAATGCAATCACCATTTGAACAATGAAATATATTCCTATTATTAATATTATTCCAATTATATCTCTATAAACAAGTCCTAAACATACCTAGTACATCCTAAGGTGTTTTGTAAATGAATTCCTCTTTTTTATCAAGAAATAATTTTTTTTTTGAATATTTATTACAAAATTTATTGAAATTGTTTTTTTTTCTTGTAAAATATTTGAAATATTTGGATATATGCCCCACTTTTGACATCAAGAACATAAAATCCTACATTATAATCACTCATCTCAAATAAATATTTAAATGCATCATGTGTTATAAAATTTATATGGGTGAAGCTATAAGTATGCATTAATTCTTGTATAACAACTTGTATGTAGCCAATCTAAAATATCATCATATGAATATGAATATGAGCATGTGCAACTTCATATGAGGCTGAAATATATTAGGGTGAAAATCAAAATTCCCAATAAATAATATTTTAAAAAAATAGATGATATATTAATAAATATAAGGAGATATATAAATGTACAATTTCAACAAGATGAAAATCAAGATAGGTCCAAAAACATCCTCCCAATTTCATAAAGGTGTCCCTAAAAGGGCTAGATAAATAAATGGAGTACACAAAATAAAAAGCCCAAATATATTACTAAATCCATAACATAGATGATGTATCATGATATATGTGGCTAGCTTGTGGCCATCATAAATTTTAATTAAGTCATACATACTATTTGTGATCATGCCCCATGTTAGAGATCCTATCACTTAGAGTCATAAGGATGTCACTTTAGACTAATGCCTTTTGGACACATTATGATTCCATGAGACCATAGATGTGCCGATTTTTATGATTTTTTTATTGATTGGATGCTTCGAACAATTTTGTCTTGTTGATAAGATGACCTAAGATAGAATTATAGCTTAATGTTTGTGTCTAAAGTGATCGAAACTGCATATAATCTAGTGACATAAATAAAACATTTGGTATTGGTTGAGACCTCATGACAAATGTGATACTGGCATATCATGATCCTATGAATTGTGTTCAAGTGGTGGACTAGGAACAAGCCTTAAAAAATTTGTAGTGAAAACTCATTGGATTATTAATTTTGGCCTATTCTATTTAAGATACAAGGTAGATTATACACTATGACCACGTGTATATAAAATAATCATTAATTGTACAAAATTCACAATGACACTTAATGGGCCTGTCGATAATATGATTTGAAAATGTTGGTGATCACACATGGTTTGATGGATCTACTTTATCTTACCTTAAACATTAAGACAAATCCATTGTAAATTGTTTGGGATCTCTAAAGTCCACACATGCATTATAAATTGAGATTTGTCTTATATTTGGGTCATGACTCAAAGGCAAGAAGTTAAAACAACCATATAGTTGTGTTGCTACAACATGGATAATTAGAGACACTATTGATAGGAAAAATGTAACCCTATGAGTAGGAACAATTTTGTGGCCATGTGGGTTTGTAATCCTATTGAATCTTTCACCTTGAACATTGTGTGAAGATTGATTGTGTACCTTTTGACTTTTGGTGAGTCTTTGAAAAGGTGGTATCATGAAACCAAAATTTAATTTGGGTTATGTACATTAAGTAATTTGTGGTGATATCCACTTAAATGCATTAGGGTCACATTAATCTATAACGTGACTTTGGTCACTCTTCTATATATAACAACATGGTTTGAGAACTTATAAAATTATATTGGCCTTATATTATGACAACATGGATATATGTGTCTAATTGATACTAAAGTTCAAGTGGGTAATAATATAAGATTATATTTTAATATAATCCTTAAACATGAGTCTTAAAAGTATTTTATATCCATTATCATTCTTTAGGTGTTTTTAGAACAACAATATCCCTTAATATACTTGTTTAAGAGCAATAATATGATATGTAGGAAAATCAAGGAGTTGGAAGAGGTGCACTAGAGGAAAAATCTTAGAGTATTGTCATATTAATTGGTGGGTTTATTTTAACATTTGAGAAACTTGTGATGCATACTCGTTTTTGGGTCCATAACCCATATCTCCCATCATCATATCCTAGTGTGATCTTGATGTAAATATGCACATACTTCACATTCAAATTCCAAAACAATGTTTAAAATTAAATCATCTTACAAATTTAATTTAACAAATAGTAAAAATGATGTAAATGTCAAAATTAATGTTATATCTCAGCTTCAAATAAGCTTTCTTTATTAAATCAATAGAGAAAGAAATTTTATATATTACCAAAAACACCTAATACATTTATATAATAGTTACTTGAGTGAAATATTATTACTTTACCTCAACCACTAGAGTTTGAAATGAGTATACCAAAAATGAACTCATTCAATAAAAATGCATATTTATAAATATAGATGTAATGGACACTCTTCAAATAGTTGTTTTAAGATCAAACACTACATTCAAGACCTTATCAATAAAATTTTGATTGACCTGGGTACACATACAAAGGAAACTAAGCCTCAAAAATGAAAATTATCAAATTAAATATATATGAAATAATCAGGTAAATAAGGATAAATCATTAACTAATCATACTTATCATGTTCACCAACCTCTCGAGTCATATGATAATCCATTAATTTTAAATATCAATACCATTATTTAATTTTCTCATCCACATCCTATGACTAACTTTGAGAATAGTGAGATATTGGATGATAGTTCAGATTTTCACAACTTATGTATATGAGCATACATTGATAAAAAAACATTTGTGATGTATTATTCCATAATAGATCAAGTGAGAATAAATTTACACTAAAATTACTTTATTAACTAGGAAACACATGACATGACATACAAGTAACATCTAAAATTTTCAAAACATTTAATGGACATAACAAAATACTTTGAGACATGTTTTGTTACCTCTTCAAGTAAGTCAGGCTATATTATCCAATACATTTATAGTTCTACCATGAAAATTAGTCTTTCATATGATATTAGGATACTCTTGGTTTCATAATTGATCCAAAAATCAAAAGTATAGGTTGAATAATATTTAAAGAACACATAATAATGCTATCTCTGAGAAGATATGTTTTATTGCTTAAAATTGTAGATACAATATATGCCTATTTCTGGGAAGAGATGTATGATTGCCTTTTCAGGCTACATCTACTTTTATAAATATTTTTAAGGTAGGAGGAGGATGTGGAAGGTCACCAATATCAAGGAAGATGAAGTGGTTTGACTTCCATAATTTACAACATTACAGAATTTGAGAAATTATTATTTTTAAAAACTTACTATTTTTAGACTGCACTATTAAAATTAAAATTTAAGACACTTCCATTTAAATTTTGGGGTAAAATATAATAAATCATATCTCCATACCATCTCATCATGTTATCCTAATTCTTAGCTTTACAATAGTTCAAACGGGGATTCAAACAAAGCTATGGTACAAAAGTTATGGATCCCAAAAGTTTGACCACCAATTGGGGTAGAACCGTCGCCCAAATTATCCTCTAAAATGTTTCTCAGATCATTCCTCCCTCCTTGAGAAGTAATTTTACCCATTACATCAATATTTTTCATCAAGGGTGATATTTATATTTTGATTTGATTCCTGATGCATACTTGGAATGGATTGTGCTCTGTGGAGCTATGCAGGGCCCAATTGTTCACCATTTCTATCTAAAAATTATTCTATGAATGTAAGGTCATGAAATTCCTTAGGTAGATATCTATTTTATTCTATTGTTATGTCATTTGTGTAGTTAGGGCTGCAACATCAACCCTTTTGTATTTTTGTGGTGTGACCACCATGAGAACAAATTTCTTGGCACTAATCACAGAGATAGATGTAGAAGGTGGTACCTCTGGCACCCTGTAGCACCGTGTTCCAAGAGTGAGGGTGATCCTTTGAGTTATTGATTCATAGATGCCATGTCAATAATACATGAATGGCTAACCAAGGAGTACATCGTAAATATATAGATTAACCATATCACACAAAATCTCATCTTGGAAAGGTTTTATTGCATATGAGAGAACATATTGGTGGGTGACATGAAGGTTTATCCCTAGAGTCAACCATCCAATACTATATGTATTTGGGTGAGGCTTCATGGAAATATTTAGTATTTTCAAAACATTAGCAGAGACTAAATTATTTTAACACCCACTATCAAGAATGAAATGCATAGGCTTACCTTTTACCCATAACTTAGAGTGAAAAAAGCTTTCCTTATCATTTGGCCTCTCCTCGTGGGTCTATGATGAAGCAACGATGGCATTAGGATCAACATATACAATCTCTTCTTCATCCTCTTCAACTATAGGGTGTATATGAGGTAGAGAAATAGATGTTGAGGATTATGACTTACAGAGCAGGGACTTGATGGCTCAACATTCTTCTTTGGAGTGAGTTCTAGATTTTTGGTAATCACACCATTTGCTAGTCTTTCGTTTCTTTTGCATCCAATTTTGGCCTCATATTTGACCTTATTTATCACTTTTCTATTTTAAAGGTTGACTCTTCGTATTCATTATTCCATGCTTCTACTCAATCTTCTCATGAAATTGTATGCCACACCAAGGGTTTCCAAATTGAAGAGTTCCATTTTGCCTTGTATATACCATTGTAGTCCACCATGATATTTGGGAACCTTATTTTTCTCACTTTCTTGGATGGCCAATCTTGAAGATAGAGAATGAAAAATATTAGTGTAATCTTGAACAGACTATTTCTTACCTTGGTGAATTTGTTTCCACTTTATATACAAATCATCATATGCTTTAATGGGGTAATATTCTTCCTTTATAGCTTCTATGAAATCATCATAGGTAGGTTCTACCTCAAGCTCAATATCACCATAATGAATCTCTTATTATATACTTCCAGCCAATTTTTGATAGGTAATGATGCTTTCAAAAGAGCAAAAGTGATCTTATCTTTATCGATGAATTTATTTGCAAAAAAATAAGATGAAAATTGATCTAACTAATTTTATACTGCATCAACATTGATTTTTCCTTCAAATGTAGGGATATAAAAATTCATATGAACCTTGAAGGGTGTTGGGGCACTAAAAATATGTGAGGTTACAGATGAGAAGCCATAATTTACCATCAAGATTTGTTGGAGAATTTAGGTAAATCATTGTAGCATCTATGCTTATTATTGATGGAGGGCTTCATTCACTATTTATTTGAAAGGATTAGATGTCTCGATATTGTCTACCATTTGAGGTCATTTGGAGTGAATAGGTTGATAGTCTACTAGTTCTACTATTTTCCACCCAAGATTCTTGTAATTTGACCTTGTCATCAGGATCATACACTCTAAAGACAAATCACTCTGATACCACTAATCCAAAACTCAAAAGTTTTGGTTGAAAAATATTTCAAAAACACATAAATAATAATGTTATCTTTGAGAAGAGATGTTTTATTGCTCAAAATTGTAGTTGCAACATATGCCTATCTTTGAGAAGAGATGTCTGATTGCCCTTTTATAATATATCTATTTTAATACATATTTTGAAGGAAGGAGGATGTGAAAGGTCACCAATCTAGAGGGAGATGAAGTGCTTTAACTTCCATGATTTACAACATTATAAAATTTAAGAAATTACTATTTTTAGAAACTTACTAATTTTAGAATGCACTATTAATATTTAAATTTAGGACACTTCCATTAGGATTTGGGTACTTAAAAACCATTGAGCATAGCTTCATGCTAACTCATCACATTATCTTTATTTTTAGTTTTCCAATAGTTTAAATGGGGAGTCAAATGGAGCTATGATGCAAAAGTTATGGCTCCCAAAAGTTCTGCCATCAATTGGGGTAGAACCATCACCCAAACTATCACTTAAAATATTTCTCAGATAATTCCACCCTCCTTGAGAAGCAATGGTCCCCATTGCATCAAGATTTGTCATCAAGTATGGCAGTTTTATTTTGATTATATTCCTGAAGCATACTTTGAATGGATTGTGCTTTGTGGAGCTGTGTAGGGCCTGATTGTTCACCATTTATGTTTGACCATCACTCTATGAATGGAAGGTCATGAACATCCTCAGCTATATATCTATTTTCTTTTTTTATTATGTCATTTGTGTAATTAGGGCTGCAACATTGGCCCTTTTGGATTTCTGTGGCTTGACCAATGAATTTCTTGGCACTAATCAAGGAGATATATGTAGAAGGTGGTACCTTTGGTACCCTATAGTGTTATGTTCTAAGAGTAAGGGTGATCATTTGAGATCTTAATTCATAGATTCCATGTTGATCATATATGAATGGATAACCACGGAGTACATTACAAACATCCAGATTGACCACATCACACAAGACCTCACCTTGGAAAGGTTTTATTATATATGAGAGAAGACATTGGTGGGTGATATAGAGGTTTCTTCTTGGACTCAACCATCCAATACTATATGGATTTGGGTGAGGTTTCATGGATAGATGTAGGATTTTCACAACATTAGCAGAGATTAAATTCTTTTGACTCCCACTCTCAATATTAAAATTCAGTGGCTTACATTTCACCCATAACTTAGAGTGAAACAACCTTTCCTTGTCATCTGGCCTCTTCTCATGGGTCTATGATGAAGCAAAGATGGCATCAAGCTCAACATGTACAATCTCTTCTTTATCCTATTCAACTATAGGGTGTGTATGAGGTAGAAAAATAGATGTTGAGGATTGTGACTAAGAGAGCATGGACTTGATGGCTCAACATTCTTCTTTGAAGTTAGTTTTAGATTTATGGTAATCACACCACTTCCCAGTCTTCTCTTCCTTTTGCAGCCAATTTTGGCCTCATCTTCGACCTTCTTTGTCACTTTTCCATTTTAAAGGCTGACTTTTCATATTCATTCTTTCATGCTTCTGCTCAATCTTTACCATGAACTTGTACACCTCATTGACAGTTTACAAATTGAAGAGTTCCATTTCCCCCCATATATACCATTATAGTCCACCATGATATTTGAGAACCTTATGTTTCTCACTTTTTTGGATGCCCAATATCATAGATAGAGAATTAAAAATGTCAGTGTAATCTTGAACTAACTATTCCTTACCTTGGTAAAGTTGTTGCCACTCTATATACAAATCATCATATGCTCGAATAGGGTAGTATTCTTCCTTTACAGCTTCTATGAAATCATCCCATGTAGGTTCCACCTCAAGGCCAATATCATCTATACTAAATCTCTTCTTGTACACTTTTTATAATTTTTTGATAGACAATGATGTTTCCAAAAGAGCAAAAGTGATATTCTCTTTATCAGTGAATTTATCTATAGAAAAATAGGATGAAAATTGATCCAACCAATTCTCTACTACATCAACATTGATTTTTCCTTCAAATTTAAGGATATCAAAATTCTCCTAAACTTTGAAGGGTGTTGAGGCACTAAAAAAATGTGGCATTGTAGATGAGAAGCCATAATTTCACATCAAGATTTGTTGGAGAATTTAGGTGAATTGTTGAAGCATTTATGCTTGCTACTACTGGAGGGATTCATTTACAATTTATTTGAAAGTATAAGATGTCTTGATGTTGTTTTCCATTCGAGGTCATTTGGAGTGAACAAGTGGATAGTCTACTGGTTCTATTATTTTCCACCTAAGCTTCATATAATCTAACCTCATCCTCAGGACCATACACTTTAAATACAAACCAATCTGATACCACTGATCCAAAACTCAAAATTCTTGGTTGAAAAATATTTCAAGAACACACAAATAATAATGCTATCTCTGAGAAGAGATGTTTTATTGCTCAAAATTGTAGATACAACATATGCCTATCTCTGAGAAGAGATGTTTGATTACCTTTTTAGGTTACATCTATTTTTATACATATTTTGAAGGTAGGAAAAGGATTTTGAAGGTTACCAATATTGAGGAAGATGAAGTGGTTTGACTTCCCTTATTTACAACATTATAGAATTCAAGAAATTACTATTTTTAGAAGCTTACTATTTTTAGACTACACTATTAAAATTGAAATTTATGACACTTTCATTGAGATTTGGAAGGTCAAAAACCATAAAGCATATATATATGCCATATCATCACATTATACTCATTCTTATCTTTCTAACAGTTAAAATGGGGAGTCAAACAGAGCTATGGTTCAAAAGTTATGGCTCCTGAAAGTTATACCATCAATTGGGGTAGAACCATCATGTGAATTATAACTTGATATGTTAATCGAATCATTCCTCCGTCCTTGAAAATAAATGGTACCCATTGCATCAATATTTGTCATCAAGTGTGGTAGTTGTGTTTTTATTTGATTCTTGATGCATACTTGGAATGGATTGTGCTTTGTGGAGCTATGCTTTATGGAGCTATGTAGGGCCTGATTGTTCACCATTTATGTCTGACCATTAGTATTTGAATGGAAGGCCATGAACTTCTTCCATTGGATATCTATTTTCTTCTTTTATTTTTTTGTTAATGTAGTTATGGATGCAACATTGGCCCTTTTGTATTTCTGTGGCTTGACCACCATGAGAATGAATTTATTAGCACTAATAAAGGAGATAGATGTAGAAGGTGGTACCTATGGTACCTTGTAGCACTATGCTCCAAGAGTGAGGGTGATCCTTTGAGTTCTTGATTCATATATTCCATGTTGATAATACATGAATGGCTAACCAAGGAGTATATCACAAATATCTAGATTGACCACATCACACAAGACCTCATCTTGGAAAGGTTTTATTGCATATGAGATAAGACATTGGTGGGTGACATGGAGGTTTCTCCTTGGACTCAACCATCCAATACTATATGGCTTTGAGTGAGGATTCATAGATAGATTCAGGCTTTTCACAACATTCATAGAGATTAAATTGTTTTGACTCTCACTATCAAGAATGAAATGCAGAGGCTTACCTTTCACCCATAACTTAGAGTGAAACAACCTTTACTTGTCATCTGGCTCTCCTCATGGGTTTGTGATGAAGCAATGATGGCATCAGACTCAACATCTACAATCTCTTCTTCATCTTCTTTGACTATAGGATGTATATGAGGTAGAACAGTAGATGTTGAGGATTATGACTCAGAGAGCAGGGACCTGATGGCTCAAAATTCTTATTTGGATTGAGTTCTATATTTGTGGTAATCACACCATTTCCCAATCTTGCCTTTCTTTTGCATCCAGTTTTAGCATCATGTTTGACCTTCCTTGTCACTTTTCCATTTTGAATGCTAACTCTTTATATTTATTCCTCCATGCTTCTACTCAATCTTCACCATGAACTTATATGCCTCATCGAGGGTTTTCAAATTGAAGAGTTCCACTTACCCCCATATATACCATTGTAGTCCACCACAATATTTGATAACCTTGTGTTTCTCACTTTTCTAGATGCCCAATGTCATAGATAGAGAATGAAAAATGTCAGTGTAATCTTAAACAAACTATTCCTTACCTTGGTGAAGTTATTGCCACTATATATACAGATCATTATATGCTTCAATGGGGTAGTATTATTCTTTTATAGCTTCTATGAAATCATCCCAGGTAGGTTCCACCTCAAGGATAGTATCATCCATACTAAATCTCTTCTTGTACACTTCTCACCAATTTTTGATAGGCAATGATGCTTTCAAAAGAGCAAAAACTAATCTTCTCTTTATCGATGAATTTATTTATAGAAAAATAGGATGACAATTAATCTAACCAATTTTCTACTACATCAGCATTGATTTTGCCTTCAAATGTAGGGATATAAAAATTCATCTAAACCTTGAAGGGCATTGGGGCATTGAAAAGATGTGGGGAGACATATGAGGAGCCAAAATTTCCCATCAAGATTTGTTAGAGAATTTGGGTGAATTGTTGTAGTATCTACACTTTCTACTACTAGAATGCTTCATTTAACATTTCCTCAAAAACATCAGATGTCTTAAGTTTGTCTACCATTTGAGGTCATTTAGAGTGAATAGTTGGATCATCTATTGGTTTTATTAGTTTCCACCCAAGCTTCCTTAATCTGACCTCATCCTCGAGATCATACACTCTAAAGACAAACTGCTCTAATACCACTGATCCAAAACTCAAAAGTCTTGGTTGAATAATATTTCAAGAATACACAAATAATAATTATATCTCTAAGAAGAGATGTTTTATTTCTTAAAATTATAGATAAACATATGCTTATTTTTGGGAAGAGATGTCAGATTGCCTTTTTGGGATACATCTATTTGTATACATATTTTGAAGGTAGGAGGAGGATGTGGAAGGTCACCACTCTCGAGGGAGATAAAGTGGTTCAACTTTCATGATTTACAACATTACAGAATTTGAGAAATTACTATTTTTAGAAACATATTATATTTAGATTGCACTATTAAAATTGAAATTTAGGATACTTATATTGGAATTTATGTGATCAAAAACCATTGAGAATATCTCCATTTCATCTCATCGCATTATCCTTATTCTTATCTTTTCAATGGTTTAAATGGAGAGTCAAACGGAGCTATGGTGTAAAAGTTATAGCTCCTGAAAGTTCTACCACCAATTGGAGTAGAACCATTACCTAAATTATCACCTAAAATATTAATTAGATCACTCCTCCCTCCTTTATAAGTAATGGTCCCCATTGAATCAATATTTTTCATCAAGTGTGGTAGTTGTGTTTTGATTTGATTCCCGATGCATACTTGGAATGGACTATACTTTATAGAGTTGTGCAAGGCCTCGTTGTTCACCATTTCTGTCTGACCATTAGTCTATGTATGGAAGGCCATGAACTTCTTTATCTGGATATCTATTTCCCTTTTTTTGTGTTGTTTGTGTAGTTATAGCTACAACATCGATCCCTTTGGATTTATGTGGCTTGACCACTATGAGAATGAATTTATTGGCACTAATCAGGGAGATAGATGTAGAAGCTGGTACCTCTAATACCCTCTAACATCATGTTCTAAGAGTGAGGGTGATCCTTTGAGTTCTTGATTTGTAGATTCCATGTCGATCATACATGAATGGCTAACCAAGGAGTACATTGTAAACATCTAGATTGACTACATCACACAAGACCTCATCTTGGAAAAGTTTTATTACATATGAGAGAAGACATTGGTAGGTGACACAAAGGCTTCTCCCTAGAATCAACCATCTAATACTGTATGGATTTGGGTGAGGCTTCATGGATAGATTTAGGATTTTCATAATATTCTCAGAGATTAAATTCTTTTGATTCCCACTATCAGGAATGAAATGTAGAGGCTTACCTTTCACCCATAACTGAGAGTGAAAAAACCTTTCCTTGTCATCTGCCCTCTCCTCATGGGTCTATGATGAAGAAATGATGACATCAAGATCATCATCTACATTCTCTTCTTAATCCCCTTTGATTGTAGGGTGTGTATGAGGAAGAGCAGTAGATGTTGAGGATTGTGACTCAGAGAGCAGGGACTTGAGGGCTCAACATTATTTTTTAGAGTGATTTTTAGATTTGTGGTAATCACAACATTTCTTAGTCTTTCCTTCCTTTTGCATCCAATTTTGGCCTCATGTTTGACTGTCTTTGTTACTTTTTCATTTTAAATTTCCAACTCTTAATATTCATTACTCCATGCTTCTTCTCAATCCTCACCATGAACTTGTATGCCTCATCGAGGGTTGTAAAATTGAAGATTTCCATTTCAACCCATATATACCATTATATTCCACCATGATATTTGAGAACCTTGTGTTTCTCACATTCCTGGATACCCAATCTCATAGATAGAGAATGAAAAATGTTAGTGTAATCTTGAACATATTGTTCCTTACCCTGGTAAAGTTATTGCCTCTCTATATACAGATCATCATATGCTCCAATAGGGTAGTATTCTTCCTTTAAATATTTTATGAAATTATCCCAAGTAGGTTCCACCTCAAGGCCAATATCATCTGTACTAAACCTCTTCTTGTACACTTCTCACTAATTTTTGATATTCAATGATGCTTTCAAAAGCACAAAAGTGATATTTTCTTTATCAGTGGCTTTATTTACATAAAAATAGGATGACAATTGATCCAACCAATTTTTTACTACATCAACATTTATTTTACCTTCAAATGTAGGGATATCAAAATTCACCTAATCCTTGAAGGGTGTTGGGGCACTGAAAATATGTGGGGTTACAGATGATGAACCAAAATTTTCCATTGAGATTTGTTGGAGAATTTGGGTAAATTATTGTAACATCTATGCTTGCTACCTTTGGAGGGATTCATTCACTATTTCCTTTAAACTATCAGATGTCTTAGTGTTGTCCACCATTTGAGGTCATTTAGAGTGAACATGTGGATAGTCTCTTGGTTCTATTATTTTCCACCCAAGCTTCCTGTAATCTGACCTCATCCTTAGGGTCATACACTCTAAATATAAATTTATCTGATACCACTAATCCAAAATTTGAAATTCTTAGTTGAATAATATTTCAAGAACACATAAATAATTATGTTATATCTGAGAAGAGATGTTTTATTTCTCAAAATTGTAGATACAACATATGCCTATCTCTAGGAAGAGATGTCTGATTGCCTTTTTAGGCTACATATATTTTTATACATATTTTGAAGGTAGAAGGAGGATGTGGAAGGTCACCAATCTCAAGGGAGATGAATTGGTTTGATTTTCATGATTTACAATATTACAGAATTCAAGAAATTACTATTTTTTAGAAACTTACTATTTTTAGATTGCACTATTAAAATTGAAATTTAGGACACTTTCTATTTAGATTTGGGGATTCAAAAAACATTGATCACATCTCCATGCCATCTCATCACATTCTCCTCATTGTTATCTTTCTAACAGTTCAAAGTGAGGAGTCAAATGGACCTATGGTACAAAAGTTATGGCTCCCAAAAGTTCTATCACTAACTGAGGTAGAACCATCTCCTGAATTGTTGCCTAAAATGTTTCTTGGATCAATAATACATTTATTTTACCTTTCATGGTACATATATACTTAAATTAGATTCATTGCAATCAATAAGTTCTAGTTATAAGATTTAGATATGAATACCTTATACAATTAATAGTGCCTAATCCTCCCCACTCACCATCAGAATGAATTGATACATATTTTAAAGAACAAAGAAAATTTAAAATTATTTCATCCATATAAAATATTTATATGAAATCAACTTTACAAAAACTAAAATAACATGAAAAAAACTAGTACAAAAACAAAGATCATATATGAAAAGGTGTTATGTTTAGAAAATACACCATCACATACAACATAGTGCAAATTGGTGATACATATAGATCAACATGTTCCAAAAAAAAACACATAATTTATAATAACATTTTCCTACTCTTCATTGGATTTCAATCCATTCTAAGTCCTATAGAGCTACTTATCTCATAAGTTATTATGCATACAATCAACTAGATAATTTCATTGCAATGATTGATGTCTTTTAATAAACCAAGCCATACACATAATATTTAATTTCCACAAAATATGATCCTTATGAAACTTATTAAAGATTATTATTGTGACTCTCACCTTTATGGGATTATTAGTTAGCACTTTCAAATTAAAAATTTAGAAACATTTAAATAATCAGAAAATAAAAATTGACCATATATATCTTCTTGATTAATTCATCATGTTATTTGTCTAATTTTTATATATACTATCGATTTCATCAATATTGTAGGCCTTGGATATTTTTGTATTTTTATCCTCTAGGCTCTTATTTTTTAATTTATAGATATGAATTGTCCAAAATAGTCATATCATATTTTCCCATTCATCCATTTAACATGTTATTTTTATAGTCTGACTAAAGTAGATTGCATTTTCCATCATATAATTTTTCAAGTGAAATTAGTCAATTTGACTATCATTTCTTTTATGAGGTAGTCGATACTAAAAAGTAGAATTTTATCAAGCCAAATATAAAACTTAGAGAATATAGCCTTAAAGCATCCATTTATTTAGTAATAGACTCAATTTGAGTTTACATAACACTAATATTCATGAAAATTGTTTCCTATGTGTTCTATATTTATCATACATTAATACTACATACATTAACAAGTGTAAATTTAATTTAAAAAAAGAAGCACAATCATCCCTTTATATCCCTATGTTATCCTCTACATGCTTGTTACATATCACATATACATTGGGGTTATTTTTGCTCATACATGGCCATATCATTATATTAATTGCATAATTTACATTGACACTTGTCAAAAATTGTTAATATCCCTTCCTTTTATTCTATTTTTGAACACAGGGTTTCATAATTTAGTTTCTATTGTTCTTGTTGGAAAATTTTATAACAATAGAAAAATAAAATAAAACATTCAAATTATGTTAAAACCCCAAAATCATGACTTGATCGTGATTAAAATCTAATTTAAATAATTGAAATATATATATATATATATATATATATATATATATATATATATATATATATATATATATATATATATATATATATATATATAGGTAGATAACATACTATTTTTTCTATTTCACATGCATTTTAATGGTATTTTTGAGTGTTATGTTGGACATACAAAATATCACATGGACTTAGATGTTGGGCATCCCTATACCAACAAGCCATGATATGTTAGGAGAATCTTATCTAAATGTTTACATATTTATAGGTCCTAACATTATATAACTCCTATACTATTTTGAGTTGTTGTACACAACCATTTTGGTAAATATACACATATAACTAATCTTGCTATATGCATATACCTCTTTACTAAAAATTAGACCTCTAGTGATGCAATCTCTCATGGACCTCTTTTGTTTGATCTTATTTCACTTGAATTACCTACCCCTTAGGAATGTGTATTATGTTTGTTTATCCTCATACATTGTATACTAGATACCCCTACCTATTATGCTTATTTTTGGTATGTTTTTATCCCCTAGACACTTGTGTTAGTCCTAGACACCAACGGGGATGTTAGTGTCTAAGCTCGACACAATTATCCAGTCTTATCTTTTTATATTTTCTTATATCTTTCATGTTTTGACCATTATTTTAGCCTTATTTGACTATCCTATGGTCTTAATTTTGTGCATCATTAAGTTATAATTCAAATTTACAATGTTCCTATATATACAAAGGCTATGACATAATTAATACACCTTCCAGTTTGAAAAATTAACTATGTAATAAGAAAGTACTATCTATTTCAAGGTATCAAATTACACAACACTATTTTAAATAACTTAAACATTTAAAAAGTCAAAAATATTATTGCATCACTTGTACCAAGGGTTATTAAGAGAAAGATCATATAGTCATACTACAATAATTCCACACACATGCATAGGAGGTAGAATTACATGTGAGTCTGAGGCACTCTTAGGAGTATTGGCTATGTAGGCAATAATGGCAACTATAGGGTTGGTAGGGATAGCTTGACTCATGTTACAAACTTTTTTTATTAGATTGTAAGAGGTGAGATGAAAAATAACTAGGGTTGATTGCTATATATATATATATATATATATATAACACAAGAGAACATAATTTGAGAAATGTAGTGATTAAATAGGGGGAAGTGTAGGTTTGATCTGAATTTGAGGTCATTCCTATGTATATCCCTCACTTGACATTAGTGTCAAGTATAAACATAATAATCAACATTACTATCCTAGATTGATGCAACTTTCTAAAGGTAAAAAATAATTATAACATACAATTAACAAAACCCATATCTGCACATAACCCTATGACTACTCTGGATCACTGTCATGATCCAAAACAAGACATTAAATAAGATACAGTCTCTTTGTCCTTTAGTTTTTTGTACTTACTATATTTATTACACATGTTAGGCTAGGAAATATTTATTATTAATAATATTTTAGTGTAAATCTAACTATTATCATTCCTTTAAAATATATTTATTTATTTGGTTATTATTTTGTAAAAACTCTAAAATCATATATAACATTTGGTGAACCCGTCCTCTATTTGTTGAACTAAAACCCTAGTTTGCATATTAAGGTTTCCACCTTCTTTCCAAATTTCATTTTAGATTTTTGTATTTTATTTTTAGATATAATATTTGATTATGTAGGCTTATTTCAACAATTATAAATATTAATACTACTTTGGCCCTTATGTTTGTGATTTGAAAAAAATTCTTTAAGGCTCAACTACTTATAGATTTATGTAGTCATCTAAAATGTCACATCATTGCAATGAGTGTCACTTGAGATCACCTTCTCCTATCTTAGCCCTAGACCTATCTTAGGGTCTCTCTTGATCATTTTATGGTTTTTTTGAACTTCTAGCCTATTTATAAATACACCAAAACTCACACTAAGCCATCCTTTAGGCACCCAAGCTCCTTGTTCACCAGCCTTTGCCACTTAGACATAAGTGTATCCCTTTAGACACTAACACATTGTGATATTGACCTATGGACCATGATAATATATTTTTTTGTCCATAATCTCTCAAAAGATATCTTTACATTGCCCAAACATTCCTACTATCAATCTAGACCTATTTCACTTATTGACATGCAACAAAATGTTATTTATACATCACTTTAGTTTACTTATCCACTAGGTGGAAATAAGATGTAAATACTCATAAACAAACTCAAAAATAGTTTTGAAATTCAAGGTCATTTATCCCTATTATGCCCTACTTATACTTAAACCCATATAAAACATCTTAGAGCTTAGATAACTTATATTACTAGTCTCACGTCACACTCAAATCACTAAAACCAAAACTCATATTAGCATTCACTTGCACTTGAACTAGAAATTAAATTAGGAGACTTAAATTGGGCTTGATTCCCTTTTTAGGTATTGGTATGTAGACAATGCTCAGTGCATTAGGTGTTGAGGTCATATCTAGCCTACTCTGATAACACCACTCTTTTATACTTATGCTCATAAAGAACTATAAAAAACATTTAGTCCAATAGTTTCACATGTAAATAATTCAAAAAATAGGGGATAGACAACAAACCAACATTCATCCATG
The DNA here is from genome assembly GCA_037957365.1 of Torreya grandis. Classification (NCBI taxonomy): domain Eukaryota; kingdom Viridiplantae; phylum Streptophyta; class Pinopsida; order Cupressales; family Taxaceae; genus Torreya; species Torreya grandis. The sequence goes on along the minus strand of JARHVA010006927.1, from coordinate 608,788 downwards.
CAGATGCATGCATCTTAGGACCAAGTAAATCCTGACCCAGAAGATCACTATGTTTATTTGTAAAAGGAGACTATCACACCCTAAAGGACACTAGCATGATGCACTATTGTCCATCAAACCGTGAAATTGTCTAAGATGGGTTTTGATTCCTATTTCTAGTTTACAATAATCTACACATTCTATACACTAGTTTATATCAAGTAGTTCATCTGTCTCAGTTAATTTCTAGCTAAACACATCTCTTGTAGTTAATTTTCTATTTATATAATAATTAGAAAATTAAATTATTGTGAAAACTATAGGTTGTAATAATTACATATCTATCCCCTTATTTATTATTCTATAACTTTATAAACCTACGGTTTTACATTCCATAAATCCCTTAAAAGTTAAATCATTTTTAAAACTCTACTTACTTCAAACATATTATTTAAAAATTCTAATGTAACATTAGGGTTTCCTTTCTAATTTATAGAATATTTTTAGTTTCAATTTTCATCCTTTCATCATGATTATTATGACAAAATTAATTTTATACTTGGTGGTACAAAGTTTGGTAGTTTGTATTACATGCTTATTACCTACCATTTGTATAATGATGCACATGTATGCCACTCCTCTCATGGATCACATTATAATTCATCTTAATTCACACATTAGTCCACCTCCTTTAGAGCTTCACTTATATGGAGATATTTTTTGCATGGAAAATTTTGAGTTACCTATAGTTACTACTAAATGACAAAAAACTAAGAGGACTTTTTTTGTTCCTCCTCCACCTAGAATAGTTGACTACCTTCACTCCCATTCTGCCTTTACTATTCTCCCTCAAAAAATAGTATATCATGAAATTCTATATGTTACTATATGGAAATTTATGCCTCTTCAGCTTATACAAGAGCAATATATCCCACCATCCCTCCATGACCCCAGAGCAATACAATGGGACCAAGGTATGAGCACATAATATATTATATTATGGATCATTTGAGAAATATACTAGCTAAGATTTTTATATTGGAATTACTTCAAAATGATACCATCTTCAAAGATATTCTTTTTCAGACACTCAATCAAACATATCTATGTTAGGATATAGAACCAACTTATTTTGCATCTATCATGAATATTATCAAAGACATTGAGGATGTTATATTTTTTGGCAGTGATGATTTACTCTCATAGATAATTATCGATCAAAATCTACCACTCTTCATTTAGGCACAAATAACAACCACCACTATTAAAAAAGTTATTTTAAGCAATGGTTCATGTCTTAACATTTCCA